>CM035792.1:9296619-9456619 GCA_020466265.1 Siphamia tubifer | reverse complement strand
GTACAGATATTTATATACACGTAAAGAGTATAAAGCACAGATATTTATATAAATGTAGACAAAAATGTTACAAAAATGTAGGGAGTAAAAGTAAAAAGTTGTCAGAAAAAGTAAAGTACAGATACCTAAAACATCTACTTAAGTACAATAATGAAGTGCTTGTACTTATTTACTTTCCACCTCTGACATACAGTAATGTCCTGTAAGGTTTTACTGTAAAATTAGTTATTTTTTTTTACAGTGTAGAGCTGCTCTGGTCCAGTCACATGTTTCTCTCTGACCATGTGATCCCAGGGTAGTTTAGGTCATGTGACCAGGCAGACCACTCCATGCTAGAGAACACTCCAGCTGACTGTGTTCACTGTGAATGACCCTCACAGATCTGGCCTGTGTGTTTAGGATCACTGTGGTTCAAGTGCCAAATGATGTCCCAGCCTCACACTGACCTGAACCATGAGCTGTGTTCATTTCTTATTTTCTTTATTTTTAAATTCTCTTTTTATTTTATTTTTTATTTTTTTGGCCAATGCTTCTTCTAATATGCCACCCACCAAAAGGGTCCAGTCTGGCCCCTGGGATGAGTTTATGAAAAGCAAAAATGACACTGAAGATATAAATCATGCTTTTAAATGATGATAAGTTCCAATTTGTCTCATTGTTTGACTGCAGAAAAAATGTTAAAATTACGAAAATATTTACATTTACAAACTATCCCGTCACAATAAAATGTGAATAACTTGAAATATCTAAAGAAAATTGAGACACAATTTGAACCATTTTCTGCTTCTGTTACTACATGTTTAGTGTCTTTATAGAACTGATCCATAAAAAAAAAAAACACATGGACTAATGATAAGTCGAGGCAGAATATTGTTAAAATTGCCCTTATTTTCCTTTTTTTCAATATTTGGATACTTTATAAAAGTATTTTCTTAATGTAATGGGTGTTTTTTTTTTTGCACTAAAACAATGACAAAAATGTGTAGTTGTCAATATTTACAGGTTATTATGTTTTCTTTTTCCTGGTCTGGCCCATTGGACATTAAATCAGGCTGAATGTGACCCCTGAAGAAAATGAGTTTGAGACCCCTGATTTAAATGCATTTAAAAAAAAAATAAAAAAAATTCTTCTTGCAGCATTTTCAGTTATTTGTTGTTGTATATCCTATTCTCAAAAATGCAAACATTCTCTTAACTTTATTTTCCAAGAATAGTTTTGTTATTGTGTGGTTGGGTGTCTTATATGAAACGACAACATTACGCAATTTATTAGACAGACTTGTTTAACATCACACAATGTAATTTTGGTGGCATTTTGTTTTTTTGTTTTTTAAATCACCTTTTTATTTTTGACAATATCTGTAAACTTACAGTAGTTTCCTAATCTGAATTGTGAATGCATACGTGATGGTTTTAAATCTTCCAGAACATGTTCCAGCTGCTTAACTAGTCTATATTGAGGTGATGTTAATATATGGGGCGTCACTGAAGAGGCCCACCACTGAGAATAGAAGATAATTTATTCATATCATCCCTATAGGGAAATTATTATACCCAGCAGCTCACATAAAGACACATAAAAACACCTAAAACACATCAAATAAATTTAATTAATCAGTCACTGAACCCCCCCCTCCCTATAAAATGATGAGAAAACGTTGTTTATCAGTTATTATTGAACTGGTTCGTCCCACTTGAGATCCTAATTGGCTGCTAATGGTAATGTGTATTTTTATTTGACACATTCAAGCTTTGCCAATGCATCTGATGCCAGTAAGTTGCAGTAAACATACATTTTTAGCTGCAGTTCAGTCCACATATAAAGTCTTCTTTCATATCTACTGACAGCGTATAAAGTTGTCATGTTATTTTTAAATCCACACACGATGATGAACACGTACGACGTGTATCTGTACCTACATAACATTTGTTTAGTCACGAAGGCTCCATTAGAGTTCGGATCATTGCAGATTCCACTATTTCATATCTATACATACATCTTTGTAGAAGCGTATAAAATTGTCCGTCATAAGATTAGTTTTGGAGCCGGTTGAGTCACACGGCATAAATAACTGGAGGACAAGATTCTCTAGGCAAAAAAAAAAAAAGCCTGATGATGCTATTTTTTTTTTTTTTTCTTTCGAGGAAACTAGACTATACTAGAAATAAACGTACAGACGACAGACATGGATATTTTATTGAACACATTTATGTATTTAATTCCAATTTTAATGAATGACATGTTTAATTAATTATTTAATGGTGTATATTTATATATATAATATATTATATATATATATAATATATATATATATTAAATATATATATATTAAATTTTGGCACTTTTAGTCCTTCACAGATAGATTTTAAAATACTACTCCTCACTTATAAAGTCTTAAATGGAACAGGACCCAGTTATATTTTAAACTCACTGAACAGTTATGTACAAACTACAACACTAAGGTCATCTAATGCACTATTATTAGTGACTAACAGATATATGACAAAGAAAATTGGGAACACAGCCTTTGTTAACAATGCACCAAAGTTATAAATTCCAAAAGACATCAGGGAAGCCACTTCACTGAGTATATTTAAAACTAAATTAAAAACATTTTTATTTTCATTAGCCTTTGAAGGGAGATAAAGAATGGATTCACCCCGTTTTTTACATTTTGTATACTCTTTATATTGCGTAATCAAATTTTAATGTATTTCTGATTTACTCTATTGAAATTGTATAATGTATGTGTAATCAGATTACTCTTGTAATTTTATTCTTATTTATTGAAATTTTATAATCAGTTTAACTTGTACTTTTGTAATTTTATAATTTTGTGCAATCAAATTATAATGTATTTTTTGTTTCACCGTGTCTTAAAATTGTACTTTAATTTAGTACAATTAAAATTATTATTATTATTATTGTTGTTGTTGTTGTTGTTGTTGTTGTTATTATTGTTGTTGTTGTTGTTATTGTTATAATTGTTAATTAAAAAAAAAAAATACTAATAATAATAATATCTGAATAAGACCAAAAAAAGGGTCATTTCTCCATGTGCTCTACATTTTTGCATATGTGGTCCATTGAACTCTCTGCTACTACACGTACCCTGAAAAAAAAACTCAAGCCAAAAACATGGTTCCGTCTCTGCCCCATAGTTGTAACTGTGATGTCAACCTGCAAAAAAAAAAAAAAAAAAAAAAAAAGACTCCAGCTGTCAAAACAAGCTTCTGTTTAGAAGCGCCACTTGGTGAACCGTTGCTGACTGTAGCGCGTGGTCGCCCTGGAGGACTTAATAACTAGTCATGGTCGGTACTCAGAGGGATGAGTAGCGGTGGTGCCAGACAGCTGACTGTCTGCGGCGTCCTTATCTCTGAACACGTCTTTCCCAGTCTGGTTTTAATTACGCTTCAGAGCCAATGACAGTCAAGGCCGGAGGCATATGGTCGTGTTCCGTCCATCTGTCCATCTGTCCATCTGTCCATCTGTCCATCCACTCTGGCACGAACATGGTCTTGGACTCACGGATGAAGTTGGGAAAGTCTGGTGGCCAAAGGTTTCCATGACTTTCCAGCACATTCCACTGTTCTACCATGTTTTAGAAAGACGTTAAATGTGTTCAGTCTTACTTTAATAAGATGAACCAGAAAACAAATGACTTTAGATACCTAAATAAATCTGCTTAAATACAGTAATGAAGTACTTCTACTAAGTTACTTCCCACCTCCGGTATTTGGACATTAAGACTAATAAAAGTGTGTTTATACAAATATGATTCCTTTTAATAAATAATATTAAATGATGCCAGGTGTATATAAGTGTATAGATGTAAAGACATAGTAATATATATTATAGGATATTTTGTATTATTTTGATAAACCAATTGATTTATAAATGTTTTTTTTTTTTGGCATTTGTATTATTGTTTGTTATAATAGGATTGGGAGATAATAGTTTTTTTTGTTGTATTTTTTTCCGAATATATTTACTTTTTTATTTAGGCTATATTGTTTTTGTCTACTTGTTTTATCAATTATTGGCTTTTGAAAGATCAAGTGTTTTTGTGCTTGACATATTTCGAAATAAAATAATTAAACTAAACTAAACTGAGTTTTAACAGTAGCGACTGTGACGTCCCATCCCAGACCTCATACCCTCTTGTAAAATAATAATCTTAGTGAAAAGTATACTTTTCTCTTGGGAAATTATTGACTGGAATCACACGTGTCAATAAAGTGAGAACTCGTCTTTGACTGTGAAATACACTTAACATCCTCCATTGTGTTTGGTCAAAGGCTTCTGTACAAATCTGCACAGACATGGATGGAACTGGTTACTCTGGGACTTGGTGGAGGCATACGAGCACCAGCAGTAATTCTGCTTAGATTAAAAGTTTCCTCTGGGGACGAGCTGCGAGTCTGGGCCAGCAGAACTCAGCTATTGTGTGCACAACTTTATTTTTTATTTAATTTTTTTTTCCCTCCATAGTCAATGCTTGCCAAGTCTGGGTTGTTTCCCTGCTGATTGTTCAAACTGTGCTTGGTTTAACATCACATAAACTTGTTGACTCTGGCATTGTTAAGGTGACACAGTAGTTAAAATGTATTCCTTGGAAGCAAGCGTACCTTTGTTTGACTTGGCATTTTAGAAACATCAGCACACAGTTTAAGGTAAATAATGGAACTAGGAGGATGTTGTGCATGGTTTCTTCTTTAACAAGTGAAATGTACTGTTTGTCACCAAGGGTGTCACAGCCATTTAAAATGTGGGGGTGTTCTAGGTTGTGGCACATGAGCAAAATTTTCTGAGTCTATCATCGGAAAATTAATTATCATCCATTAATGATTAATTTTTTTTATATTAAACAAGTAATATATGGCTGAAAATAATAACAAAAATGTGTTTCCTCAAACATTTATTCAATTCATAAGTAAAAATTATGAGATAAAAAGTACAAATTATGAGATAAAAAGTAAAAAATTATGAGGTTAAAAGTAAAAATTATGAGATAAAAATGAAATATTATGAGATAAAGAGTCAAAATTATGAGATAAAAAGGATTTAAAAAATCAGACACTGATTTTACAGATACTGTACCTCATTTTTTCTTACAAAAATGTTTTGTCCATGTCAGGGGAGACGACCAAAAATATGTTCCTCAGGGGGAACATCACTGAAAAAAGTTCTAGAACCACTGTCTTAGGGTAAATGTCACAGAACAAGACATAGTTTAGTGAACTTAGTTTAACAACAGTAACATTTCTCATTACTTACTGGTTAATGACTGTTTGTTAACACCACCAAGAAGAGCTGTTTACATTACCGGTGAACTGAGGTGCGCTTGATTTAGATATGCCGTTGTGCTGCCCGGGCGGGTAAACTGTTTAGACCAGTTTATTGGTGTTTGTTTGGTGTGATTGTAACGACAGTAACTGTTTATCCTGAAATAAAAAGTAGGTGAGACCAACTCTGTGTCTGTTTCCTGGATCCAGTAATGATACAATATATAAACTCAGGAAAAAGTGGAAGGTATGAAATCATCTGGTTGGAGAAGTAGGGGTGTCGTAACACCCCCATCCCCCACATGTGTGATGCCTGTGTTTGTCACTAATCTGTGCAAATGACAAAACCTGCACGAAAATTCTATAAGTTGAGTTGATCCAGATACAGTACTATACCCTCTAAATGTTAGTTTACAATATTATCATGAAATATTTGCTTAAATGTTTCAAAAGACGTCGCTGCATCAGACAAATAGATGCCAACTATTTTCGTTTATAAGAAAAAAACATATTATAAATTATTAACAGTTTTAGCAAATCGTTCATTTACCCATAAGGACCCAGTGTGACTTTTGTGGCACTTAACCATGGGCGTCACAATACCCCCTCTTTTACAACCAGATTATTTCACACCCCCCACTCTTTCCTGTGGTTATATATTCTCGTTCCACTGGATCCACAAAACGGATGGAGAGTTGGTCTCACCTACTTTTTATTGCACGATAAACAATTACTGTTCTGACTTTATTTTGTAGTCATTCATTTATTCAACTTTTATTCTGATTGAGGTCTTGGCTTCATTGTCAGTATAGTTGAGTTTTAGCATCTAAATACTCACGTAAATATTTATCTCTTTTTAAAAATGCCATGATTTTTTCGACTTTTTCTTCGTGATTGTTTTGGATATTTAATTAAATTGTAAACTAAAGCACCATTAGCAGCCCCATATAGCGAACATTTTAATCATATGTATTGGTACGTGTTCTGAATTAGCTGAAGCAGCTATTGCAATTGCACATAAAGACTAAATCCGTTCAATTTCCCGTGTTTAATCTTGAACTGCAACGTTTGTTAAGCAGACGTCTAGATTTGGAGTAGTTCTGTAGTGTATTATAGCTCATGTACATAACTCAACTTGATGGGATTTTCTCATTTTCTGTAGGAGTGGGAGACATTTTAAGCTTCATAATCAAAACTAATCGCACTCAAATCTCCCTCCGCTCCAAAACAATTGTTACATAGATTAAATATTTTTATGGAGTTTCCACTATAATTATTTCAAATGGGTTCATTTCCATTATGGAAGCAAATTTGCTAAATGCCATGCGGTTTGCTTTATGTACTAATAGAAATATTTCTGTCTGATATCGTACATTTCTAGCTTTTCTGTGGAAAAACGAAGACGAAGGGGGGCGGGGGTGAGGGTGTGTGTGTGTGTGTGTGTGTGTGTGGGGGGGTGGTGAGAAAAAAAAGCTAATTAAGAGAAACCCTATTGAAGCATCAAATCTGAGGTTTGATCAGCCGCCTCCATTCCACATGTAAGCGTTTCATGGAACATTCTCGCCAGTGAAGCATGTTTTTATGGCACTTGGACGTTAATAAAGAGGGATAATGTTGATGATAGGGCTATGTGCTTTTGCTGGGACTGCATTTAATTGAATACAGGAGAGGGTTGCAAGCAATTACATATGGAGAAAGGCAATGGTAAAACAAATAGAAGTCGTATTTTAGCATTGGGGGTGGGTGTGTTTCCATGGAAATGCAGTGTCGAGTGCAGAGTCGGGGGGTTTGGAATATGCTTTGACGTCTAACCCGGTGATGAATATCTTGATAATGCGGCCGACCCGCTCTCCTCGCTCAGATATTGCGCTGACAGCAGGAAGACATGTGTGCCAGTTAACGTGCTTTGAATGAAGCCGGTGACAAAGCAATATTTTTATTTTATTTATCTTACCTCTCCAGCGACGAAGCCGCTATTTATTACCGCGTTGACAGCTCGAGCCGCGGCGTACAATGAAATGTGGGAAAAAACGAGCTGTAAAGTGAAGGGGAGTGTTGGGAGCCAAACATTTGAAGGGAAATCCTCTAACTGCGAAAAGGAAAAAGAAAAGGGACAAAAAAAGAAAGGACAGGATGAAATACAACTGGAGGAATATCTTATGTCTTCATGCATTGATTTAGGAATAATTAGTGACATGTTTATTGTTAGCTTAGCCTAGCACATAGCTACTACAGTCGCTGAAAACGTTATTAACCCACCCCTTGATTTCTTGTTAATTTTAAGCCTGGTTCAACTAAACATAGGCCTACATTTGTTTGGATGAATATAATAAAAAATAAAATTGCTCAAATGGAAAGAACCTGTGACAAAATATCTTCATATATTCCTCATATATATGTTGAATATAATTGCATACGTTAATATAGTTTCTTTCCATGTGGTTTAATTTCAGAGCTGATACCTATTAATCCTCAAAATGATAAAAAAAAAAGTATATGATAAAATACAACTCCATGTACATATTTATATTACCTCCAGGCTATATTTTTATTCATATTCTATTCGTCAATCCTCACATTGGCATGATGGTTTTAGAAATATTTAACAAATACAAAGTGTTGAAATGTTTCATTCAGTCATATATTACCTCCAGGCTATATTTTTATTCCTATTTTTCTCTATATTCTTATTTATATTTTACTTACTTTATACTTATTCTTATTCTGGTCTTTCTTATCTTTTATATTTTTGTATATAGTTATATTTGTATATTTGTATGCTGTATTTTAGCTTTTTGCATCATTGTACGGTCTTAAGGGAGTGTCGCTTCCATTTCACTGAGGATGCTCATCCACATGTGACAAAGAATTCTGATTCTAAACTAGACGAATATCATGTTCTGATGCACTGGGTCATGTATATAAAACACATACTCATTATTTGTTAGCTTAGCCTGGCACATAGCATGTCAAGGAGCTAATTACTGAAAAAATAATTAACTCACCTGGGTTTGGGTTATTTTAATGGCTGATGGAAATAAAGCTACATGTGTTTGGGTGAATATAATAACTAATGAAATACAGTAGATAATGGTATTTTTAGGACCATTAATAAACCTGATGTTTGTGAATTTAATTACAATCTAATTTAAGTCATGGATTATCACAGGATTTTTATTAGATGTACAGTTGTGGAAAAAAATATTAAATAAATGTATGAATACAATAGTTTTAGATTCGACATTTTCTTGTTTCCAAATCAGTTGCATTTTTTTTTTTTTTACTTTTATTTCTTTTATCTTTTATTTTTCTTTTACTTTTTTTTTTTTTTACAAATCAGTTGCTTTTTGACACCTGTTTATCTCCATCCATCAGTTCCATGAACAAATTTTTTTTTTTAAATATTTAAAAATAAATACAAATATTTAAACTAAACCATCTATTCAGAACGTGTCAGCACAAACACATCAGGGGTTAAAGGCTTAACCTGTACTCTATAAAGTCCTTCTAAATCCATAGGTCTGTTTGTAAGAGTAATGTCCACTGCTCCAAGGCACCAGTAAAAATGAGGGGAAATACATCATAAAAGACAGGATGATAGTCACTTAAACTAAATGAAACCACATTTGAAAATGATGACCCATCCCTGTGGTGTCATTGATTAAATCCTGACCCTTCATCCCTCCGTGGTTACCATTCTTCATTCATACACGGTCCAGTTATGCACTAAAAAAAAAAAAAGATGTTAGACTTTTTTTTATTTATTTATTTTTTTAAAGCTGTTTGGATTATTGGATTTGATGTGTTTATTTCGAGCAATTCACACAATATACACATACATAAGAAAAGGAATAATAATATTTACACCCGAAGAAACACTTATTTAATCCCACCCCCATTCTCATAAAAAAAAAAAAAAAGACGAAACATTCACTCCTGCCCCTTAACCATAAACCAAATAAATAAAATAAAAAAGGCCCAAACTAATTTAGAATCAACTTATTCAACATTGTTTAAACCATGGAGCCAAAATATGAATAGGACAAAGAAACAAAACAAAACAACAACAAAACATAAACCATATTATTCAGCAGCATAACCACAGACCAACAGTGATAATAACAGAACTAGCATAGCACCAATGCTAACGAACAACACAGTGCAGCGACAGCATAAATAAGCAAAAGGTAAAAAACAAACACATATGAACCAAACAAGGAACATTAACAATTTAAACAGAATATTGATGTGACACCAGCATTAACATGTGTTTATATAATCGTTTAAATTTGTGAATATTTTGATATTTTTTTGTGTTGAATGTCCACTCCACATACAGACACAAAAACGTTTGCGAGTGGTTCGAAATATGGGTAATGCGAACTTTCCAATGAATCGGCTAATTATCTTGTCGTAAAAGTCTCTGGTGAAGTTTTTAAATACACTAACATGTCAAATAAAGCAGCTGGTTAAGGTTATAAAGGTGTTTACATATGGTCCCTACATTGTCAGGTCGAAATATTAAGTGTAAATATGCTCAACACTTAACAACAAATTATAAATGTATGTAGTTGTTTTTACACAGTTCTTGCACTTGACACTTTACAAAACAGAGAATATATTTATCTATAAAAAAAAAACAACTTAAATATTCAAAAACTAACAGATAATAAAATTAAACCTTGATTTGATTTGATTTGATTTGAATGATTTATTTCGAACATGTGCAAAGTGCAACAATAATCCATACAACAATAATAATAATAATAACAACGACATGAAGCATAAGCTTATTTAATCCTACCCCTTCTTCACTTCCCCAATAACCTGAATTCATCTTATAGCAATATAGTGCATAGTACAAAAATGATGATAATAAAAATAATAACAATACCAATAATAATAATTCAATGTACCTACTGTAGGAATCACCCTGATCATCACTCCAAGAGCATGATCAGGACTGCCTTAGTTCTGGCATCCCAGGATTCAATGGTTGTCATGGTTACAGTGACTGCGGCTGCCATTTTCACTCCCAGAGAAGTGATCATGTGACCATGTACGTCATAATTGTGGAAAAAGTGTTTTCGTTGCACTTTTGCGATAAATTAGAATATCGAAACCTCTGAAAAACCACCTCACGAAAGCGTGAAAAATTTTTTATCAATATTTGAGTGTTTCCATGACCAGTTTTTTATAGCGATATTTACATTTTGGGAATTTCCAAGGGTAATGGTAACACAGCTAGTGACATTTTATTTTTATTTTTTGTGTAGCAGCGTAGAGTTCATGTTCCCTCACGTAATGAACGACCTGTAAGTATAACCCAACCTCTAGTCACAGATTAAGTAATGCTCACAATTTTTTTTTTCTTCTTTTTTGCTCCGTGTGACAAAAAAGGACAAGATAATGAGTTCTGGGGGAGATGCTTTTTGGCACCGTGGAGTGAAATCCCCTTCCCTGAAAATGAAGGCTTTTGGCAGCGCATCTCAGTGTCTCTAACTGTATTTACTGAAGAGAAAAGGGGGGAAAAAAGAACATGGAAAATGAGGAAAAAAAGTCCGACTTGACCTCGCGCTGTGTCATTGCGACCATTTGTTGTTTATCTTTGTGTATTGGGCAGGATTGAGTGCATTGTTTACAGGATTATCAGGCATCCGCATGGGCTGCCTATGAATGTAAACTGTGATAATGTTTGTGTCTGGCCAAAATGGAAGTGTAAAACCCGAACAGATTACCAGTCAGCCGATTACTAGGGTTGCAGACCATCCCACAGTGAGAAGCCAAATGACACCGAAGCAGAAACCAACCAAGTAGCGGCCATTTTCACCAGCACACGAGTCGTTACCAAAGTCCTCTAAGTATCAGCTTGTGTTAAAATTACAATAATTACACTGTTTTCCGGAATGTAAGTCACTCCGGAATATATGTCGCACTAATAAAATACAAAATAAAGAAGGAAAAAACATGTATAAATCATATTTTTGGGGGGAAATGTATTGAATAAAATCCAACACTAAGAACAGAAGTCTATTTTATCTAACTTATGTCTTTTTAATATGGTATTCTATTAAGTCATTTGATCTTTTTAGCTTCTTGAATGTGGTGATTGGTTATTTATTGCCTGTTTATTTCCACTGCTCTGAACCTAAGAGTACACTATTGAATTAATATTGTATTTTGTACTGAAAAAATAACAAAATAAAATACATTTGAATTTGAAATTTCATCTTGAAAGGCAATTGAAAATAAAAATAGAATAGAGAACAGGCTAAATAGATGCTAACGTGACCCATTCAGCTAATGTTTTTTGATGCATAAAATGTTAAAATGTTAACGTAACATATTAACAGTTATTCAGATAACTATAGTATAAAGGACATGGTTGTGCTCAACAGCGCCCTCTTGTGGGTGTCAGTGTGAAAATAATGTGAAATTATATAATAATGTGGATAGATAGATAGATAGATGAAGCATCTATTCCATTTAATTGACTTAAAATGTTTTCATCAGATCAATCATGATGGATTAATTTTGACAATGTTAATTGTAAGCCATACCCAATGGGATTTTTTTTATTATTCCTGTTGAATTTAGAACAAATGTTAATTCCTTTTTAAGATGAACCATGTAAACACTTAATTCCAGTTGAAAATGATTATTCTGAATTAAACTTAAGTGAGTAAAGTTACTGGTTTATTCCACTTTTAATGCTTAATTAAATAATTACTCAGACACAAACTGTTTATTCCTCTTTATTTTTCAGTCTATATATTTCACATGGTGCAGATGTAGAAGTGTTTTGTAGCTTCAGGTGAAAGTTTCCAGTGATGCAGTGAGTCTGCAGAAGATGGACGGAGCGATGAGGAAGAGGAGGAAGAGGAGGAGGCAGTGAATGCTTCCTTTCTTCGGACAAAAACCGCGCTCGTGTACAGATGGCTTGTTAAAGCTGCAGAGGATGAGTCAGAGAAGGGTCCCCTGACAGGAGCCCTTGTTGTTCACGGTCCACTCTGGTTTCATCTTGTCAACTTCGCACAGGGCAAAAAAAAAAAAAAAAAGAAATAAAAGCAACAAACAACAAAAAAAAAAAAAAAAAAAGGAGAAATACTACACAGGAAGTCTTCTCCATCTCCTTCTCTTTTTCATGTCTTGTCGTTAAAGGTGGAGTTAATGACCTCTGGGTTCAGGTTAGAGGCGCAGTTACGTCCTTCTACTTCTGGTCCATGGGTGCTTAGCTCGTAAAAAAATTAGACAAGTGCTCTAAAATTCACACATGATAGCGGTTAATAAGAAATATTTGATGTGGTATATATATATATATAGGCCATGGGAGTAATCATGATGTTGACATTGGTGAGGACATAATTTGACGACTTTCTCGCAAGACACAGCAACAAAAATAAATAAATAAATAAGAACACAGCAAAAATAATTAAAATAACATCTCATTTTTAGGATATTTGGATCTATATTTACTGTCAAAGCAGCAACGACGACTCGATCATCTTCTTATCCCAGAGCGATTATTGAAAACTAGAAGACTTGATTGAAGATTGAAAACTCTGACGTCAACATTTACGTCATTCAACAAATTCAAAAAGACAAATAAGTAACGCTCTGATGTATTTAACTGTGCAATCATTTTCCCCCTTATCTTTTACTATTGCTGATTAGAATAGTTGTTTGTTTGTCTTTTTATGGGTTATTAACGCTAATAAAAAAAAACAAACTTCAACCGTTGACCTAAATTATCTACTGGTTTAAATGTTTAATACCTGTTAATCCACTAATCCTATCATGAATAATGTAAAATGCAGTTTGTCATATTTTCTTGGTCATCAGATACGACTCATTTAGGATGTTTTCAAAACCTCTGTAGTTGCCATGGAAACACTTATATGTTCTACAGCACTGATTCACTAGGAAGGTCATCTCTAGCATGATGATAAAGCTCGGTCAAACTGACTTTTTCTGCTGTTTAAATATTTAAAAAAATGTTTAATTTACATTACTGATAAATAAAATATAAGGTACGCACACACACACACGTGTATATATAAGTTAATTAATTTTAAAATATAAGATTTGGATTTTTGCAGTGTAAGGAGTTGATTTTCTACGTCTTATATATATATATATATATATATATATATATATATATATATATATATATATATATATATATATATATATATATATATATATAACGAAACAACACAATTGGTTTCTAATAATCAAATGTTCATTAATAATAATTACATACAAACATCACCACCAAATAGAAAATGTGATGCGTTAAAAATGTCCAGATTCTGTTATTTTTCCGTCTCTGTTCCCGGTCAGTCTGACACACTTTTGTTCCAAATAGGTTATTTTCCACTTCCAATAAAAACTGTCCAGAAAATCTAACTTATATCCACCACAGGAGTTTATTACTGTCGACTGAAGCTTTGAGGAATGAAATCTAGCTTGTGCTTCATCAACTTCTACTTTTGTGCACAAGTAAGATCAATAAAAGCAAATAAAATGGATGATTTTGTCTCCAAATGAAGTTGTTTTATTAATCCAATAGAAAAATATTTATACAGTTGTTACTAAATACCATGAGTTAATCAGAACAGTGACTCATATCCAGACCATTAGACAGAATTTAAAGGTTCTACATAAAGACTTTCTCTCCTTTTTCCTTTTCACCATTAATCAGTCCATATTGTTTCGTTCCTCTTAACATTTAGTATCTTTTCATTTCAACATGTCAGTTTTGTTTTGAAGGAGTGACTTTTTCTAAGTTTTACTTCCTCTCACTGCCTTTTGAATGTTATACAGAATTGTATGACAAATCTGTTTGTTTATTTCTCCTTTTTTCTTCCTTGGGTGTTTATTTTTCTGTTCTCTATGACACATTTGAAATAAACTTTGTATATATGTGTATACACACACACACACACACACACACACACACACACACTGCCCATACATGTTCATACATAGGACACCTAATACATCCCGTACGTACAGTATGTGGTTGTAACATGTATTTCTTTATATTTCAGATAATCCAAAGAATGCATTTGAATAAAGAGCAAAGAATTGAAACCATCCCATATGGAGCATATTATATAAATAAAAATGTTTTATGTCAATAAATGTTAATTTTGTCTAATCATATTAGCACTAATCACAGTGCTGTCAATATATTAAAATATTTAATCGGGATTAATCGCAGTTTAATCGCACATTTTTGTGTCACTGAAATTCATTGTAATACTCTTATCAATGTAGAAAAATGAATAGGCTTGGTTTGAGGAAATATATATATATATATATATATATATATATATATATATATATATATATATATATATATATATATATATATATATATATATATATATATATATATATATATATATATATATAAAAACAAACAAGTAGTGTTACAGACATTAACATCTGCCATAATAAGATATGACATTAGGGGGGAAAACAGACCCCCCCCCCCCCCCCCATGCACACACACACACACACCGGATCACCACCAAAATCTAATAATTTCTAGATCTCCTCATTACCAACCTACCCTGAAAATCTCATCAAAATCCATCCATAGAATTTTGAGTTATCTTGCAAACAGACAGACAAACTAATAATAATAATAATAATAATAAATCTCAAAAGCAGCCCCTGAAAATAGGCTGATACAATTATTTATTTTTTTTTCCATCTTTAACATAAACTGATACTGTGGTGTTAAATATATTATTGTAAAATGACAAGAAACTTGGGAACTTTAATCACAATTTAAAAAGAAAAACATGATTAAAAAATAAATAGTTAAATCGTGATTAACTCAATCAATTGTGACATCCATTTTATATATATATGTACACTCTTTAATTGTGTGTTTCCTTCATCATACTGTATCAGTTGTTAATCTGTGCATCTGTTTCTTTCTTCCAGTGTGAGCGTCTTAAACTTAATCCATATATGTAGTTCACATGACAGCCCATTTCCTGATGTTTCCATGTCTACATTTCCATCTCATGTGGATCGATGGTGAGAGCCCGCCAAGGCTCCTCGGTACCGTGTGTGTCACAGATTGCAGGCAGTTAATATTTCAGTGCAGTGGAGCTGCATTTGACGACAGCCTCAGAGTTGGGTCAGGTTAACAGGGCCATTGCGTGCAAGTGCCCATGAGAGTCTTCAATATTTGATTGCTTTTTTCTTCTTCAACTAACTCTTCTTTTAATGCACTTTGGAACAAATCTCCATATGTGTATCTTAGAAGAAAAAGGTCTACGGAGACCCTGCCATAAACTGTACTGATGTTTTTGTTTTTGTTTTTTCACTTTGTGTTCGAGAAATGTTTTGGATTAAGGGAACAACCTCATGTTTTGTGAACAGAGGATGTGGATGTAATTCATTTGACCCAGAAAAACCCAAACATCCACCAGTGACCAAAGCCGTATACTGGTCTAAACTGTATAATCCACTAATTATATCGATACATGTAAATAATGGGTGTAAAATGCAGTTATTCATCTTTTCATGGTCATCAGATAAGACCCATTTGGATGTTCAGAGGCTCCGTAGTTACCATGGAAACACTGTCATTTTCTACAATATTGATTCACCAGTAAAATCCATGGAATTGGATAAATGACAGTGGATGGAAACACATGATTTATGTTCAGTTAAGGACAGATTTTACTGAAAAAGTCCCTTTTACTTTAGTGTTCTCTACATTTTATTATAATCGTTCTTAACTTTGCTCTTTAATCATGAACATCGGCATGAATGGTAAATTAACTGCAGGAAAAGACTGGATTTTCACTAGAAGTACTAATTATATAAGATAATATGAAACAAATGACAATAAATCACTTAAAGATGGCTAGATTTTGAGGAAAAATTAATTTGGCAACTGCAATGTTCTGTAGTTACCATGGAAACACCAAATTCTACAACATCAATTCACCAGTGAAACCAATGGAGTTTGATCAATGACGTTGGATGGAAACGCACCATTTTTATATTCAGGTAATGATAGATTTTACTGAAAAACTAGTGTGTTTTTTTCCAGTTTGCTCTATATATTTTAATATTATATCCTTATCTTGACTGTTTACTCATGAACATCAGCATGATTAGTTAATTAAATACAGAAAACATTGGATTTTCACTGGAAAAAATACTAATTACAGACGATTATATTGCAATAAATGGTAGCCAATAGCTTAAAGATGGTTATATTTTGAGGAAAATTAATTCAGTGACTGCAACTGCAAGTTCCCATCGTTGCCGTGGAAACACTGTGATCTTAAACATCAGTTCACCAGTAAAATCCATGGAGTTAGATCAATAACAGCCATCGTAGACACATGTTTTATGGCTAATTATGGGTATGCTTTACTGAAAATGTCATTTTTTCTTTAGTTTTCTCAGTTTTTTTGGAATAATATTAGTATTTAATTTAATTTAAAAACCACATGACCACATTACATTAAATATTAATTGTTTTTTAAAAAAAACAGATTTTCACAGAAAAAAAAAGCAAAGAGGATTCTTTTATCGTTAAATGGTGATAAATCACTTAAAGTTTAGATAGAGAATATTTAATTTGGGGGTTAACATAAAATTAGCTCTATCTACTGATCAACTAACAAATTGATCTACCAATGAAAATTAATTAATAACTGACCACTAATCATATCAACACATGGAAATAATTGGTGAAACCGGTAGAGTTCTTCATCTTTTCATGGTCAACAGATGTGACCCATTTGGATGTTCAGAGTATCCATAGTTACCATGGAAACCCCATCATCTTCTACAACATCAATTCAACCGTAAACCCATGGAGTTGGATAAATAACATCCATCGTAAACATGCATTTCATGTTCAATTAAGGTTGTATTTACCTGAAGTTAGCTCGGTTTCTCTGTTTTTTTTTTTATACAATATTCCAATTTAATCAGAGTTTTTATGAACATCAACATGATCAGTGCATAAAATATTAGAAAATACCTGATTTACAATTAAAAAATGCAAAATAGAGACAAATATTTAATAAGAAATGATGACTTATCCTTCAAGAAATGTTAAATGTAGAGACAAAAAATAATAATTTGGGAAGTACCACAAAAGTAGCACTGGGTTTCTATGGTTTAAAATAATGAAAAAGCAGCTGTTGTTTTGGACGTTCTCTAACCAGCTTTGCATATTCAGATGCCCCTGGTAGTGGTAGCATCCACAGTTCCATCTGTGTTGCTATGGTAATGCTAAGTGATGCCCATAGCAATCTATATTATAAAATCCAAGTGGCCTCTGTGTGTGTGTGTGGTGGGGGTCTTCACACAAAAGAGCTGTTGGCTGCAGTTTGGCATACTTACATATTTTTTCATTAAGGATAACATGAGTGAAAATGTTTTGACAATAACTATAACTTTTGGAATACAATAACCTTACAACTACGTTATGACGGCCAGAATGGTTTAACGGTGACTGTTGGACAAATGCACGAAAACACGACACCACAAAAATCGACATAGGGCCTGTGTACATGTGAGTTTTTATTCCTGTTTAATTCAGAATAAAAGTTAGTGGTAACACTTTATAATACCTACACGCAGTTGACTATGTATTAACCATTTATTAACCATTTATAAATGGGTTGTTCATTATGTATTAACCATTTATTACCTATTTGTTAATGTCTTGTAAAGGTTCATACTAGTGTCTTCCAAAGATAAATGTAAAATTAGATTATTTTTAACCAACAGGTGCAGTGTTTGTATACCTTCTTTACAAATAAACAAATAAACAGTTATAAACACTGCACCTGTTGGTTAAAAATAATCTAATTTTACATTTACACTAGTATGAACCTTTACAAGACATTAAAAAATAAGTATAAGTATAATAATGATGACGACATATTCATAATCATGTTAAATTATGAAAATATTTGTATAAATCACCTTAATGCAAAAAAAACTATAAGGGAAAAAGGGAAATTTTAAAAATATTCTGCCTGAATTTATATTCATCCACATGTTTTTATTATACTCAGTTCTACAGAGACACTAAACTCTTAGTAAAATGGTTCAAATTTTGTATAATTTTCTTCAGATGTTTCAGGTTATACACCTTTTATTGTTAAAGGATAGTTTGGAAATGTAAACATTTTCACAATTTCTTATTTTTTGCTGTGAAAAAAAAACTGACAACAATTTGAAGTTATCATTCCTAGGCAAAGAAAAAAAACTACGAAAATATGGAGTCCTTTAATAGGTTATTATGCTCTGCATCCCACGGACCGCATTAGAACCATTGACGGGCCGCATTTGGGCCCCGGGCCGCATGTTTGACACCCCTGCTCTTGAACATATGCCTGATGTGTTATATTATTTCAAGGGTATTTCAGTGAAATCCCTTCTCAACGCTGTGACATTAGCCACTGTGTCCGTGGTAAAAAAGAACCCAAAGTGACAGCTTAGATCATTTGGCTGACATTTAAGGCTCTTCAGACGCAGTGTCTGTGCATGTGGAGACAAATAATGTTCTTTTTAAAAGGTTAGTAGCTTTCAATTAGCTCTCAACAGGCCATTCTTCAGGACACTTAGGACGCTGTTCTGCATTTGCACCCAGCGTGTCCTCTGCTTCTGTGACCAGAAAATACAGGCTGCATTACAGGATACTCAGGGGTGTTGCTAGGGTGTCTTGGGGCTGTGAGCAAGAAATCCCCTGGGGCCCCCCACCCCACCGGTACATGTTGTAAAATTTAAAAAAAAAAAAAAAAAAAAAAGGTTTCTGCTCATTTTCTGGGTCATTTAGATAAATGCTGAAGAGAAAGAAATCGTAATATATAATAAAATAATAAAATAATGTTAGTCTGATTGCGCACTCTCCTCTGTGAGTCACTTTGGATAAAAACATCTGCTAAATGCATGAAATAAAAAAAAACCCAAAAGGAATAAAATGGATTAGTTTAAGTTCTTAAAGTGAATTGAATATACGTTGCTGAAAACCCAGAATCATCAATAAACACAATTGGAAATAATCTGACACGAATAAAAATATCTAAAATATGAAAGTTTCTCGATTCCAAAAGTGCACTGCAAATTAGCAGAATATCAAATGTAAAATAAATAATTGTGAGAAAATAAGTAAACAGACATAATCACAGTTAAACTTTTTGGCATTTTTAAAAAAAAATAATAAAAATAGATGACTTTAGAAAAGTTGAAAAAAACTATTATGGAAGGTCCATAAAAATATCATTTGGTCTACCCGTATGAAACAAATATATGGCAATATATTGAAAAAATAGATTACATTATATTTAAAAATATATTCCCGTATATGGAGAAGTAGTGTATATGTAATCCAATATACTGCAATAAATGATTTGATCATATATTAACATGCATATTGCACTGAAGACAAAAGCTGCCCTATATTTTTAAATACAGTTTTATTGAAACTATTTTTTTCCACATATCTTGTGAAGTGTATTACTTAATATATAATCACATATATTTAATAATACTGATACAAAAACTCTATATATGTGTCTCAAATATATGGAAAGTGGTACTTCCTCATGTATTTTCAACTGTATTGTAATATATTGACACAATATATTTTTCTATATATTATATGCATATATATATATTTTATGTTCATTTAATTTTTATGTTCATTTAGTTCATTCAATTACATATTGGTAGTATATGGAGAACTATAGTTTTGTTTCATATGGGCTATTTCATCTCAAGGATTGAACTTGAGCCTTTAGTGACACCTGTGATTTACATGATCAGTAAATTAAATATAGGAAAAATACAAAATGATAATAATTTCAAAATAAGTGGTGATAAATGACTGAAGAAAAGTTGAATATAGAGGAAAAAACTAATCAGGAAGGTCCATAAAAGTACCAGTGGGTGTTAGTGGGTTAAATCTGCTGCTATAGAACAGGTTTATCACAGAACCTGTCTGATCCCGGTTCCATCAATTCCCTCCAAAGAGGCATTTGTCCCGGGCTGCCTTTGTTGTTCTATCAGACTGATGTCGCACTGCAAATTGTCTCCCAGAATGCCGTCCGGGTGGTGGGAGATGAAGAAGAAGGAGTAGAAGAAAGTGACAAGAGTGTTGCCCTAAATTGCTATTGATTCAGTTGTTTGAAGCGTTTTCTGCAGGAGGTTAAGTGTCTGGGAGGACGGGCGGCGAAGGTTCAAAGTAGGAAACTGTGGCCCAGTCTTCATTCACAGTCTGCTCCGTGTCACCCTGTCATCCTTTTACACTCGCCCAGTTAGTGGGAAATTCAGCTGCTCAAGAATTCAGTCTGAATTATTAAAACGCTCACCTTAAGAAACTTGTATTTTTTTTTTAATTCTTAATCATATATTTTATCTAAACCTTAAGACCAGAAGTGTTGTTTTTTTCTTTTCTTTCAAGTTATTTATCACTATTTATTAAAATATGTCTGAGGATGTTTGAAAAACTGTCGTATATGATTATTTTTGTGTGTTTTATTCTAAAATAAAATGTATATTTACATCAAATGGTTCAACAGAGTTAAAATACAGAGAAATACTTCCACTACTACCACTATTACTACTATTACTACTATTACTAATACCAATACGACTACCACCCCCACCACTATTACTTTACAACTATTACCATTACGATTACTAGTACTACTACTATTGGTACCACTCTTACTATTTCCACTGGTATTACTACTATTGCTACTACTACTACTATTACTAATATTACAACTGTTACTCGCACTATTAATATTACTACTCTTACCACTATTACCATTACTACTACTACTACTACAACTACTATTCCGATTATTACTACTATAAGTACTATTAATAGCACTAGCAATATTCTGACTATTACCACTATTACTACTACTATAACTACACCTATTACCATTACTATTTCTAGTACTACTACTATTAGTACCACTCTTACCATTACTCCCACTATTACTATTACCACTGCTATTACTACTACTACAACTATCACCATTACTACTACTACAGCTACTGCTACTTCTACTGTCACTACTACTATTACTTCTATAACTACTATTACTAGCACTATTAATATTACTACTACTATTACTACTACTCCCATGGATGACCAATATCCTTTAAAATGATCATAATTAACGTACAGTGGTGGTACAGTAGTCATGGATGAAAGTTCTTGGAAAAAGTCCAATAATCTTTAAAAATAAAAACCCTACATAAAACCCAAAATATAAATTTTGAACACAACCTTATTTCAAATTCAGGTCAATTTATGAAAGTCAAATATTCCATGTTTGCAGTACACTCATAATAAAAGAAAGGAATAATATAAAAGACAGGTTAATAAAGGGTTTAAATGAGCGTTAATATTGTCTTTTTCTGCAGGTGTTTATCCTGACAACAGTAAGTCAACAGTCATGTGACTAATCTGACATGCAATAAAAGATTAAAGCTATTGATTTTCAGTGTACTCAAGTCTTTCTACAAATATTGATACAAATACTACTTGAAGTACACTACCTGTTCTAAAAGTTATTGACTGAAATAAGCGAGTCCGTGCACTGACGGCAGAAAGAGGACCATGCCAAATAGCCTCTGATGGATTATGACCAGTGATCGATAAATATGCCTCATACAGTGGATCACAGGGACTATTGAAGGCGCTGACACTTTTGATTTATCTACGTCCCCACAGTGAGCAGCGCTGTGGACACTTGTGAGGAGGAGCTGGTGTCAAAGAGCAACGTACGGCAGATTACACTGAACTCTGAGCACGTGTCTGGAAACAGCATCAGACAAACGTGTTGGATTTGACTGAAGGAAAATGTCTGAAACAACCTCAGACTGTTGTAACTGTTTGGAGGTCACATGGTACAGCTGTCCACACTCAGAGAGAAAACACCACTACTATTATCATACTGTTACTACTACTACTACTACTACTACTACTACTGTGATTACTACTACTAGTACTGTGATTACTACTACTACTACTACTACTACTACTACTACTACTACTACTATCACTACTACTACTACTACTACTACTACTGTGATTACTACTACTAGTACTGTGATTACTACTACTAGTACTGTGATTACTACTACTACTACTACTACTACTATCACTACTACTACTACTACTACTGTGATTACTACTACTGTGATTACTACTACTAGTACTGTGATTACTACTATTGTGATTACTTCTACTAGTACTGTTACTACTACTACTACTACTATCACTACTACTACTACTACTACTATCACTACTACTACTACTACTGCTACTACTGTGATTACTACTACTGTGATTACTACTACTAGTACTGTGATTACTACTATTGTGATTACTTCTACTAGTACTGTTACTACTACTACTACTACTATCACTACTACTACTACTACTACTACTGTGATTACTACTACTAGTACTGTGATTACTACTACTGTGATTACTTCTACTAGTACTGTGATTACTACTACTACTACTACTGTGATTACTACTACTAGTACTGTGATTACTTCTACTAGTACTGTTACTACTACTACTACTACTATCACTACTACTACTACTACTACTACTGTGATTACTACTACTAGTACTGTGATTACTACTCCTACTATTATGATTACTACTGCTACGAATACGATTACTACTGCTACTACTACGATTACTACTGCTACTACTATGATTACTACTGCTACTACTACGATTACTATTATGATTCCTACCACTCCAATCATGATTACTGCCGCTACTACGATTACGGTACTACTGCTACTGCTATTATTACTGCTACTATTATACTATTCCTATTATTAAAATTGCTACTACTACTATTACTACTGCTACTACTACTATTACTGATATTATTACTACTGCTACTTCTACTATTTACACTGCTAATGTTATTGCTACTAATTATTACTACTCCTACTATTACTATTGCTACTGCTATTACTGGTATTACTACTGCTACTATTACTACTACAAAATACCAACAGTAATACTCTTGTAACTACTAGTGCTTCTACAATTACTACTACTACTACTACATCTGCTAGTAGCACTAAAACTACTACTGCTTCTACTACTAGCACCACTACTGTTATTACTGTACTATTACTACCACTACTACTGCACATACTATGACTACTACTACTATTACGACTACTACTACTACTACTACTACTAGGGTTTCTACTGGCAATACTACTCCTGCTACTACAGTACTACTACTACCATTGCTATTAGTACTACTGCTACTACTCCTACCAGCTGTATTACTACCACTATTACTACTACTGTGAACACTACTACTAGCTACCACAGCTATCAATACGACCACAACTACCAGTACTACTACTACTACTACTACTCCTAGTACTACTAACTACCCTGTAGTAGTACCCAGATGTACTACTACATCCGTCCGTAATAGTAGTACTAAAATCCCTGCAGGTGCAGTTGGCTCTTCCTCGCCTGGTCTCTGCATCGTCATCATCCTCTTCACCATCATATTTACCAATACAGCAGAAACCACACTGTGTATTTTTATTACATGGGAGTCATTTTACGGCACAGTAGAAGGCTAATTTATTCATGCATTTCAGCGGTGATAAGGGTTTTCCTGTGGTTTAGCTTCTATCTGGTGTCTTCCCTCAGTTTGGGATAATGAGATCTTCTGGTTTTCTGCAAATAGAACATCAACACTTGGGTAAAAGCAGACCTTAGATCTGAAAAGTGTAGTTTGTGTTGATATTGTATTTATTTATGGCACAGTCCATGTGGTTTAGAAGCTGCACGTAGGTTTTGTAACAGTAGGAAAAGCTCGTCATTCTAACTCAGTGCAACCTGTGGCCTATGCAAATGACACATACCATTAGATAAACCAACTCATCTATTATTATTATTATTATTATTATTATTATTATTATTATTATTATTATGTTTCAGTGCCAATAACCTCACCCACTGCTGCTTCAATTGGCACTATTTATTCACATATTCAGTTGTAATCTCTCAGGTTTTTATTTCAGCATTCTTATCACCATTGTTCATCCTGTTTTTCTCACTTATATACTGACAGTCAATGAAAACGTCCAGGTCAATAATTCGTTATATAATACATTAAGGAGTTCGGGAAATGTTGGGTTTGAATACTTTCTATAGAATAGTGTGCATAGAACTCCTTTCTGAGTCTTAAACTTCCCAAATATTTTTCACTAGTCTTTGGAAATCAGGTTAAAGTGCTGTTGGGAACAAAAACAAACATTTGTGCACGGTTTAAAGGATGGTCACACACATGCACTAAATATTAAAATATTTAGATTAAATACTAAAATATGCATTAATCTCAAACAATGTTGACTCCCCCTCTGTGGAGTTAAACAATGAGAACAAAATGTAGACAAATAAAAAAATAAATTATATTATATTAAAATTACATAAATGTTACCTGGATGTTTTCATTGACTGTCAGTATATGTAAGAAAATATTGATTTGGCAATAATTAATGTATCAATATTATAAAGTACTGTTGTGGTGGATGAATGAATGCATTTTTCAACCATATTTATCATTTTAATCAATTATAATATAACTACAGTATGTCAATTTACACTAAATTTATATAGTGATATTTTTTCAAATGCAGATACAGCCTGGGTTTATAATAATGTGACATAGTTTTGTTCCATAATGGTTATTTCAGATGTCTTAAAAGTAGCTAAATAAAAATACTTCATTACTGTACTTAAGTACTTTACTTAGGTATTTTTTTTGTCAACTCTTTACTTTTACTCCCTACATTTTTACATAAATATCTGTACTTTATACTCTTTACATTCTCAGAATATTCTCTTTACTTTTTGACAGTATAAAAAAATAAGTCACTTCAGATGGAAAATCAGTGGAGGATGAACTGTGACTTTATATATCATAATTTAGACTTTATATCTTGTAATTTAGACTTTTTATCTTGTAATTTAGACTTTTTATCTCACAATTTTAACATTTTATCTCACCTTTTCTCTTAAAATTTCTCTTAACATTTTTATGTCATATTTATAATTTCTTTTTTTTTTTTTTTAAATCTCATGATTATTTTTTTCAATTGTGAGATTAATTACATGTCCTGCCCACATCCACAAAACTGAGTAACTGTGACTTGATCAAACTCACTTTTAAATACTTTATTTTAGATACTTTTGAAACTTAACAGATTTTTCATGGTTAGATAAGTATTACTGCATTCATGAAAAAAAAGCAGTTTTAATTTTTTTTACTTTTGAGAAGTTGTACCTTTTTACTTTTACTTCAGTATTTCTACTTTTACCAGAGTATTTTTTCACACATGTAGCTGTACTTCTACTTAAGTACAGAATGTGAATACTTTGAACACCTCTGGTTATGAATGACCACTCCAAGTCCATTTACTCAGTTTATCACAGGGTTATTATTAATATACCATCGTTCCTTTCAAACTCCATTTACAGTTCAAGGCTTTTGAAAGTCAACGGCTGCTCTGACAGGATTTTATTTTATTTATTTTTTTTTTAATTCGATGGGATATTGTCCTCCAAAGAAAAGCACCAGAATGGAACTGTGCATGAATGGGATATTACCCAGAAAAAACCGAAACAAAACAACTTAGTGGAGCTTATTTGAAGTGTACACATGGCAGTACATAGCATATTTCATCCTTCGTTTAATAACGGCAGGAATTAAAAACAAAAAATAAAGCATTAACAGCTGGTGTCATAAACTTTACTCATCCCGCTCTTCTATATTTGCCTCTTTTTTTATATATATATATATATCTGCTTCTGTTTTTCACTGCATCAATAACACTTGAAGAAGCACAAATATTTCCTGGCCTTGTCTGTGGATGGATTCCATCAAGTTGAATGGATTCCATCAACTTGAGGTGATTTGCATGTCTTAAACTAGGCTAGTGCAATGCATTATGCAACACTGGCAATGCTTTCTGCATAAATCCAGGAGTTGAGTACATATTTGAAAAATCTAACATTTCATGGATTGCATTTCCTGCGCATTTGATTCCAGCGGTTAAATCCGGTTTTCCCTGTTTAGATTTACACCAACTGTTGAGTTGAAACCCATTCATGCATGAATTATATAAAAAAATAAATAAAGACATAAATAAGTCACGGAACGGTATGGATTTTTCTTTGGAAATTATATCAATTTTTCTTTGACTTTATTTTTTATGACCGATACAAAAAGACAATATTTCTAAGCCGACATTTAAAACCGATACGAATTTATTTATTTATTTTAATTTAATTTTCTTTCTTTTTTTTTAAAAGTGATAAAAAATGCCAGAAAATCGCTTGTCTACCAGAAAAATGCTTCTGGAATGAAACTTGGAACGTATGTTGTTTTTATTAAACTATGACTCTAAGTAGATGCCATTTATTATAAAAAACAAAATGGCAATAAGTCAAATAACAGACAGAACTACATCTAAATTGTAACTTTTATTAAGAAGTTGTTGCATCTTAATAGTTTGGATTTTTTTTTTAAGTCATGAATCACATTTTGTAAAGAATTATTATTCTTATTATTTTATTTCTATCACAGTTTTATCTTAAATGGTGTAAAAGACCAGCTTTATGATACCAAATTGACAAATGGTGTTAATATACCTGGTGTAAAAGTAAAATGGTTCTGGATTAAAGCTAATAAAATGTTCTACCATCTTCCCTCAAGTCTTAAACACTGCTTGGCTCAAATGTGTGTTGTATGTATCTAATTGTATACATCAGGTTTATTCAAGAGAAACATAAGAAAAATCACACTACTTACATGGAGCGCTTCGAAAATCAAATCAAATTTAACACCTTTTGTTTTATACAGTAAAAAAAATCAACTGAAAATCAAACAAATATCGCAAGGTGAGTTCTTTTGGGTTGGAGAAAGGATTTTTTTTTTTTTTTTTTAATCTACCGAGGCCTAAAAGCTCCGTCTTTATACATTCTAACCCTCACTTATATTCTGCCTCGTGAAAAATTCCCTCGCCGATTGGTAAATCAGTTTTATCTTAAATACTATAAGAAATCAGATTTATGATCCCAAATTGACAAATGGTGTTAATATCCAGACACTGATGCAGTACCAGTAGGATCCAGCGCATAAATCACCTCAGGCTGTGGCTCTTTACAAACCCATTAGAAATGACTTAATTGCAGCTTGTGTTAATGACAAAAACCTGAGATTGCCAGTTTCCATCCACATGAATCTGCATCAGTCTGACTCTTCTCAGATCAAAGAGTCTGATCATTAAGTCGTCCCGGGGCATTGACGTTGGTTTTATCGCCGATCCCGAATCCATTACGGACCAGGAGGCTCGGTCTGCACATCCTCTGACGGACACCCCGCTGTGCATCAATGATGGAGACACTTGTCACATGTTTCCTCTGTTCAAACGTCCACTGACAATGAACCCAACACACTCACATACACTCAGAGGTAATGACAACGCAACACTTTAAATGTTGGTGATAGCTCCACCTCTTTTTTAACCTAACATTAAATAACACAGGACAACAATCAACCAATCGCATCCACTTCCTGTTTTGTTGAGCACTCTTTCCATTATATTCTTCCAATTCTCCAATCATACACTTAACTTGGCTGTGAGTCCGACTCTTTAACCCTTTCTGTGACCTCATTACCTCCCATTAGTGTTTCTACTTCTTTAAAGACAATTATTTAGAAGTGCCAGGCTGTTATTAATTGTAAAAAAAAATTTTTGAAAATATTTAAATGTAAGTAAAACTGAAAAGTTCAATTAATTAAGTAATTTGTATGTATGCATTTATTTATCTATTTATTTATTATTAATTCCCCCCCTCAAATGTTAAAACATATATGAAAGTGAATAATGAAAGTAGTCTATTAAAGAGTTATCCAATTCAAACCATCATTTCCCCTGAACTTTTCATACATTTATATTATAAAAAAAATAAATTAATAAAAAAAAAATAAAAAATCGGTTTCAAATTTCTGGCTTCAGAGTGGTATCATAGCAACAGGATTCACTTCCTGTCTGACCCTTTGATCTTTTAACCCTTTCTGTGACCTCATTACCTCCCATTAATGTTTCTACTTCTTTAAAGACAATTATTTAGAAGTGCCAGGCTGTTATTAATTATAAAAAAAAATTTAGAAAATATTTAAATGTAAGTAAAACTGAAAAGTTCAATTAATTAATTTGTATGTATGCATTTATTTATTTATTTATTATTAATTCCCCCCCTCAAATGTTAAAACATATATGAAAGTGAATAATGAAAGTAGTCTATTAAAAAGTTATCCAAGTCAATCAAACCATCATTTCCCCTGAACTTTTCATACATTTATATTTAATTTTGAATACATAGTTGTAAAAAAACAAAAAAAATCGGTTTCAAATTTCTGACTTCAGAGTGGTATCATAGCAACAGGATTCACTTCCTGTCTGACCCTTTGATCTTTTAACCCTTTCTGTGACCTCATTACCTCCCACTAATGCTCCCACGTCTTTAAAGATGATATTTAGAAGCACTAGGTTGCAATTATTGGAACCCCCCACCCTCACCCTCTGTCTCACCCTCCCCTACGGTCAGCCCTAAAAACACACAAGCAAACACCTCATTAGTGCATGTGTTGGGTTTGTCCCTTTTGGGCTTTGGAGGCCACCCACTGTAGAATAAAGAGAAGAATACAACATAAGTGTTTAGATTTTACTGTAGATAAAGATCATCATGCACCTCTATAGACGTAAAGCGCTTATTCTGAAGTTTAGTCTATTCTACACAAATATAAACCCAATTAAACATATTATACTCAATTATTGTAATTAAATCCTCCACCTTTAACCCTCAAGTCGAAATATTACGATATTTATTTATTCGAGTATTTGTTTGAACAGCATATCCTTTGGAGGAGAAAAAAAAGAAAAACCCTTATTTTATCATTAATACATTCATTTAAAAAAATTAGATGAAATTGTACCAGTTGGTCGCACAGCTTGTTTTAGGTGACTACAAACTCTGCTGTATCAAGAGTAAACATGGTGTGTTTGAAGGCGCTGCCAGGGAAGCAAGCTTTATACACAAAACCCAAAAAGGACAAGCCTCAAATAGCAAAAACAAAGCAGACCATAAGTCAGTATATTATTAAGATAAGATATACTTTATTAATCCCCATGGGGAAATTCAATTCACACAACAAAAATACACATCACATTACATCAGTACTTAAATAGATAAATAAATAAATAAATAAATACTGGATGTAAATAGCTCTAAGATTAAAAAAAACCCAATTCAAATAGATTAACATTAAAAAGGTTATTATTAAAATTAGAATTTAAAGAAGTGGAGTTAAATATGGTAAAAATTTGATAAGCTAAAAGGTGATATATAAAAGATTCCATATTCCATATTAAAGTTCTACTAAATGACAATAAACTCTCGAAACAATAATCAGAAAGAGAGTTAAATCTTATTTTCTTGGTAAAATATGTCCGAAAATGTCATATTTTAATTAATAATTTTGTAAATGTTAATGACTATAGTGCTTTTAGTTGTTTTTAACAAAAGAAAAGAATCAATCCAGGGGTGTTTTTTTTTTTTTATTGTTCTAATGATCAATCCTTAAAGTTTCCTGTCGATTTTACTTTTCAGTTCTGATATGGATGTTTTAAATCCTGCTGTTAAATGTTGCTTTTCAGCTGCATGGAAGCTGAAGGTAATTCCTGTTGAATAATAAAAAAAAAAGTTAAATGAAAGATTAAAAAAAGGGCAAATGTTCCATTAATGTAAATGGTTCATGTTTTAAAAAAAGCAAATGACATATTTTGCCCTTTTTACTTCAACATTTGAATCACACCTAACTCTTTTCTCCAAACTGTAATCTTCACATTTACTGCTACACATGAATCTGATTTCCACCTAATTAGACTAATGATGTTTTTGAGCGAGCGCCGCAGATAAAGCTTAGCATGCATATGAGCAGTGTGACAGCCGCTCTGATTTATAATTCAGATTTGGTGGGATTAAAGAAAGGAGAGGGAAAGAAGTTTGATAACTTTATTTTTAATTATTCATACAGATGGAATTATTCCTTTCATAATATTGTCACTCTCTGGAGGAGTGCCATTCAATTTTAATATGAGAGCAGGAGTTTAACCCTTTGCTTTAATTCATTCTGTTGGAAAAGTGGGTGGATTTTATGAACCAGATGTTTATTATTTTTCTCCCTCCTGTTCAGGATACAGTATATTAATGACAAAATATTTACAAAACAACTAGTATTTTTACCTGGATGATTGAATTTTTTTATTTCTCAATTTTTTATTGAGAAAAATGGTGATAACATTACAAATTAATGCAATAAATAAGAAATTAAAGATCATATAGTTGTTTCCATTTTAAGGCAAATAACAAAAAGTCAAATAACACTGTCTGCACATTATGATCCATTCACTTTACAGGTTATTTTTAGTGGAATATTTACTAATCCATTGTATACATGAACATAAACCATCATATATATTAAAAACATGAGCTAACTAGCACTAAAGCAGGGGTCTCAAACATGAGGCCCGGGGGCCAAATGCGGCCCGTTGACAGTTCCAATGTGGCCCGAGGGATGAAGAGCATAACAACCTATTAAATGACTCCATGTTTTCTTGTCAGTTTTTTCTTTGCCTATAAATGATGACAATTTCCAATTTGTCTCATTGTTTCACTGCAGAAAAATATAAAATTATGAAAATATTTACATTTCCAAAGTATCCCGTAATGATAAATTGAGGCAGAATATTGTTAAAATTGCCCTTTTATTTTTATTTTTTTTTACATTTGGATAATTTATAAAAAAAAAAAAAATCTTAATTTAATGGGTATTTATTTGCACTAAAACAATAACAAAAATGTGGAGTTGTCATTATTTATAGGTTATTATGTTTTCTGTTTCCCGGTCCGGCCCATTGGAGATCAAATCAGGCCAAATGTGGCCCCTGAAGAAAATGAGTTTGAGACCCCTGCACTAAAGTAATTTGTTTTCTGATTAATCTTATTAAAGTATGTGCATTTAATTCACATTTAATGTCTGAAGCAGATACTTCCTAAAAAAAAAACTTGTGGAGCAGTGTATCCAGACACTGATGCAGTACCAGTAGGATCCAGCGCATAAATCACCTCAGGCTGTGGCTCTTTACAAACCCATTAGAAATTACTTAATTGCAGCTCGTGTTAATGACAAAAACCTGAAATTGCCAGCTTCCATCCACATGAATCTGCATCAGTCTGACTTCTCAGATCAAAGAGTCTGATCATTAAGTCATCCCAAGGCATTGATGCTGGTTTTATCGCTGATCCAGAGCCCATTACGGACCAGGAAGCTTCATCTCCACATGTTTCCAATACAAACCATCGACTGATCCACAAACACATGTACAGTATAAATCATTAAATATATGTTCATACTGCTTTATGGCCAGAAGTAGGAAGTAACTAAGTATAAGTAGTTTGTTACTGTACTGGAGTACATATTTTTAGGTATCTGTACTTGACTTGAGTATTTATTTTTCCCCAAACTTTGTACTTTTGCTCCCTACATTTGTTCATAAATATATGTACTTTATACACCTTACATTCTCAGAATAGACTCCTTACTTTTTCAAAGTAAAATGCATAGTTTTATGGGGAAAATCGGTGTCGAAATCAGAGAAGGAGCACGTGGTCAGCAGGAGAGGTCCTGCACAGGCTCCACTTTATCCAAATGTTCCAAACTTCTTCTTTCTATTTCTGGGTTACTGTCATCTGTAGCACCTTTATAGCCCATTCACAAAGGGTATATTGGTCCATTTGGGTTTGATCAAAATATACATCTATCTATAATTCAACAAATCTCTATCTGTAGTGCGTCCTGTGTGTTTGTGTAACACCTAACTCCTGCACAACTCCACCAAATGATCCACAATTTTGAGGCTGACTTTCCAGTACAGTGGTGGATAGCAGTACAAAGTTTCACAACATTACAACATACAACAACAAAGATATTAAACTAATTATATTTCTCATTCTAACTTTGCTGCTCCAAGCATTGCTCTGCACATTGCCTAAGTCCCGCCCCCTGATTTGGTTACAGCTGCGCCGTAGTGCATTACTAATGACAACTGCTGTTATGGACTTTCACAAGGTTTCTATGGCAATATCACAATTGTGCTACACGCCGCTAACAACTTCAGTCACCTCAGGAATTCACAGACATTTTGGTCAGTGTTACGGCCACATAAAGTCTATTTGCAACCGAGGCTATTTTTACAGTGCATTCGAACAAGTTAAACAAGGCCCGTAATTTACTGGATGAACAGGTGGAACGTCTGATTCACCTTCAACTTTACATTGCACCAATCTTAATGACTGTAGGGGACATTACTATCTGACTCATCCACTGTTCAGCTTTACCAATTTTAGAACATTTTCATTCATTTTTGGGGTGTTTGTTGTTAGCTGTAGTTTAGTAGGCGGAGCCACATTGACCAGTTTTCTGCTTTTCGTGCATTCAAGTCTGAAAGTAGACAGTGACATTTAGGTGTCAGATGAGCGAGTGGTGGCTTACTTTACGGCCAGAACATATCTTTGCTGGGTGTTGACTGTGTTAGCATTACACAAACCACTACAGTGGTAGACTGTCTGCTCCACCTGAAAGTTGGTTTTACCAATTCCACCAGCAGTAACAACTTACACCATTAGCATTATCATACATTCCAGTACACACTTCCGAAACAGCCCCAACTAATTATTAGTCTTTCTTTCTGCTCCTTTCAACCCATTTTACCCAATTCCGCAACACATTACTAGCAAATAATCCCACATTTTCTACAGGCTCTGCACTAGTATATGTAGATGGAGAGGTGATATATATGCATGATAAATATATTTACACCTCTTCCGATGTTTATGGAATGACGTGTCATTTAACCCTAACCCAATTTTTTTTGGTATGAGATAGATGGTTAATATATAATAATAATAATAATAATAATAATAATAATAATAATAATAATAATAATAATAATAATAATAATAATAATAATAATAATAATAATAATAATAATAATTAATAATGCATATAACTGTAAAAAACATATTTAAATTTTTCACCATGTTAATGGAATGAGTCGAAAAACAAATGGACGTTTCCTTTGCTATGTCTTGTGGTGTATGCAAATGACAAACTGATTCTGGCAACATCTTTTGTCATCTAGTAATAATAAATAAACAAATCACATTTGTAAATTAATGGAAAATGCAACATTACATATGTGTGTTTGTTTGACAGTTAGTAAATATAAAAGTAAAGTTTTACACATATATCCAATGGACAAGCGACTATTGGTTTAAAATTATAAGAAGCAAAAAAGATCGTAACCATGTATGAATCATGCAAAAACACCAAAAAAATACTGAACTCAAATGCAAGAGGCTTAAAAACAAGCAGTTTCCAGTGATTTTTTTTTTCTTCATAGTCTTAAGTTTTGCAGTCTTGCTTTTCCCTTTGCCTTATTTGATCTTTTCAGTTCTGGCTCCAACAGATGGCACTGACTGGTCTGGTTCCATCTAAAGGGAGACAGCCTTTTTCCCCTCTATCTTACTTTAAGGACAAAAGGGACTTTTCTTGCTTCCCGAGGGCTACGGCACGCTCCCCTGCCAATCAAGAATCAGTGATTGAATTAGTGCCAGGACTGCGAGCTTGGCTTCCGCTGAACGACAGACAGATCCAGAGTAGAGATTAGGCGAGTGTGAAGTTCACCCTCCTTCAGAACTCCTCACATGCATCTCTTTCTCCCAAGCTCTCAAAGGCACCTCAGAGGAAGAGAGCTCTTGCCTGACAGGCGCTGAATCGTCCAGCCCTGTGCAGAATGCTAACGAGGCGGATGCCCATCTCTTCCTTCCAACTTTCGAGGAAAAAAAAAAAAAATGCATAGATGCTACATTTAGGATGCAGCAGCAGTTCTCACTCAATTTCCAAAGCGCTCTTGGAGTTAAAATGACTTTGTGAGATAAGACTGCACATAAGATGTAGCCTATAGCGCAAAGTATGGCATGAAATTTCACAACACAATCTGAATGATAGAACATGCACCTGTTCTCCATGGCACATCCTTTAGTGGTGATTTGTGCGACTTCTACATATCAGAGCTGAGCTTACTTTAAGTGGAGTGGACTGCTTTAATCACACTGTGTCAAACATGCAAGGGACACATTATAGTTAAGATGTCAACCCTTTATCAAGCAAATTACTATTTTTGGTAATATATGCGCAAAAATGTACCGGTATTTATTAAATGTCAAAATGTGTAGGTCAGTCACTGTGTTCGACTATTAGATATTAAGACTAAAACCCAGAGATTTTGGACTTTATTTATCTTTTTAACTATCAAATCCGATACATAAACTGTATTTTATTGGATTGTATGTGGCTTTTCAACTAAAATGAGCTCGACAACCCTGTTCTTTTGGATTTTGTTTTTTTACCCGTGAATGATTTTTGTAAAATTGCAACAGAGATGCCAACAAAATCCAGAAAAAACAAAAGAGCCATCCTCCACTCAGCCTAAAGGAGATTTTTGCACATGTTTAAACCCAGCGAGTTCGATGTCATGCTGCAAAGTGTGGTGTGGATGTCATGCTGAGAGAGTACAAGAAAAAGACTTTACAGCAGCCCAACAAACACCCACTGGCATGACAAACAGTTTAAGAAACACCACTTTAATAACCCACAGTGCCTTTTCCATTCCTATTGTCGTTACTCCAAATAAAGTCTGTGCCTCGGTTGAACAAGGAACAAGGATGCTAAAATGTTTGGTGCACATTGTCAGAAGTATACATATTTTATCAGACGTCTATAAATTGTTACTGTTTTTCTGGTCGTGATCTAAAGCAGAGGGGCCACATTCAACCCACAGTCATCTCAAATGGACCCAAATGTCATTTAATTTTTATATTGTAACAATTAAAACTGTAAACTGGATTGGACCCTTTGGTGGGCTGGATTGGAGTCTTGGTGGGCTGGATTGGAGTCTTGGTGGGCTGGATTGGAGTCTTGGTGGGCTGGATTGGAGTCTTGGTGGGCTGGATTGGAGTCTTTGGTGGAATGGATTGGACCCTTTGGTGGGCTGCATGTTTAACCCCTCTGATCTAAACTAAAGTGTATCTGTGAACTGAAGGCATCTCTGACTTTGTGTACTTTAATCTGAATATCTGAACAGTTTCATTAAACTGACCAGCCCTTTCAATTGTCATGAGCAGATGATATCTTTAGCAGATGATATTTGGGTAAGCCACAGTTAAACACATGAATAAATAATACCAAATGCTGAACACAACACAGGGCTTTATGATGCCATTTGGTGTGAGCTTTTTTTTTTTTTACCATCGAGTACAAAGTGTCCAGGGTAAAACATTTTCCCCAAATAAAACAAAATCTGACGACGTAAGCCAGGCATTTTTTTTTGTTAGTTTTGAAAAGGCAGAAGGAAGATGAAGCTGTCCAAAGGGATTCTTAGCGCTCCATGTTACTAATGATAACCCATCCAGCTATACTCAAAGTATTATCATTTTCCATACAGTTAAAAAAAAGCCAAATGATAATCACATTTTCTGCCATCAGCTGTGCGTAATGTGATCCTGGCCAGAATCCCATTAACATTAGACTTATTATGGACAACTGCTGTGCAAGCAATGTAGCCACTGTCTTAGCGTCTGCGTGGGAGTCCTCCTCGGCCAGATGGAGAATGGGAACGAAAACGGGCGACAAAAAAAGAAAACACTGTTGGTTTAGTCAGATTTTTTTCCAACAGACTTGTTTATATCATCAGATTGGTTGTGACATCCATTAACTCTAAGGCAAACAAATGCAGTGGAAATGGGCTTAGTGCACCACATGGGTCTTCCACAATGATGCGTAATGACACCAACTTGGCATTTTTATTATTTTAGGAGGATTTAAATATGACACGCTATGGTCCAGTGTTTTGTGTTGAGGCTGGAAAAGTTCAGAATTTGGTTTAAAGTGTTATGATCTCGGTACAGGTGATGGACCCAAATGCAGGACTCAGACACGAAAGGCTGCATTTACAGATTTTATTGATAATAAAATTAAACTCAGCAGATAATTCCTCAGTAAGGCTCCGTGAGTGATCAGGAAGACGGAGAACCTCCTTAACTAAGGGCAGAGGCAGAAGGATAGGACCCTTGCCCAGACAGGCAGGGGTCAAAAACAGGCAAAACACTGGTAACCAGGAAAATCCAAAAATCATATCGGGGTCCGAGAGTCAATGAGGCACCGGCAGGGAAAAACAGGCTCGTGGTCAGGGACAGGCTAGACATACAGGCAAGACAGACAAGGGCAAAGACAGAAAACTAGAAACCAGAAGCAAAGTCGAACACCGGAAACCAAAGACAAGGGTACTGCTTATGTCGCTACCAAGGCTGACAAATTCACACTGGACAGAAACACAGAGGGGACTTTTATACTGGTGAAGACAGGTGGGACACATCAGGGGGAAATTATCGAGAAGCGGGGAAAACACCAGTGACAGGAAGCAAAGAAAGCCAAAGTGTGAACATGAAACACAGATCCCAAAATAAAAGCCCAAACACTAACGATGATAAAAAAAAAATACATGGAGACAGCCAAAAAAATAAGACAAAACACCACACCTTGAGTCTGGATTATGACATAAAGCCAAGTGGGCACTATGGGGGTGGGACGTACCTGGAGGTAAAATCTCTCAAACGTGCTAGCTTGTCAAAGTGGATTAGCACATTTTAACAAGAGTCTTGGAGAGAGAGAGTGCAGACAACAGAAGTCTAAAAACGGGGACAATCTAGAGGTCCATGTAGGCTCAGAAAGTGGCTCTGAATGCTTTTCTAGTTAGTATTTTTTTTTATCAATTCAAGATTTTTTGCTTAATTGAAGTGTATTAATATATCTTTCCATGGAACAATTGAAAATGATCTTTAACATTGATTGAAATCAGATTTTCCAGACATTTCTTATATCTGACTGAAAAGTTCCTCGTTAGGTGATTCTCTCTTTAAGTGTGAGATATTTGAACTAGAAATGAGAAAACAACCCTTGGTAAGATTTTTGATATTTTTATTTTTTTTTCCAGCATGTAAAGACGTAATAAGTCTGTAATAATAAGTATATCTTTGGTACTGTAACGCTAAACCTCTACTGACCTCCAATCATTTCGTTAACGAATATCACTTTGAATTTTTCATGCGAGGGGGAAAAAGAAAACCTACATGGGTGCCTGTGAATAATTAGAGGAGCCGCTCGGAGGCAGGTAATCTGCAGTTCTTTGCGTGTGATAATATGAGCAAGTGGTGTTGGCGAAGACAGCCGGCTGTGTAATATGAGCCCATACGATGAGAGCTGTTAGGAAGCAGCCTCAGTCCAAGTATACACATATAATCGATAACTGTATCCGTCAGCCTGCCTAAAAACACAGACGGCTGCACGAAAGCTGTCTCTTCAGATCTGCTCCACAACCGAGAGACAAAGGAACTGATTTGACTGTTGCTCTGGAACAGACTGTTGACCGTCTGACATTTCCTTTGCAAGTTCTGAGTTCATCCTTCTGCTGTTGTTTTTTTTTTTTTTTTTTTTTTTCCACACTGGTGCCATAACTGCTCAGTAATAATGTTTCAGTTTGGAATAAACTGGCCTCTGCCTGACTTTTAAACCTGCTCTGGATTATATGTCCACCTCGGATATGTCTGCGCCTCCATCTGACTGAAAAAGACTCTATGTAACTCTTTACATTTTTCTTTATCTCTCTTTTTTTTTGCTCCATCTTCATGACCTTGCAATCTACCTTTTTTGCACCTCATTGATAAGTTAAGATCCTACTTTATTGTCATCATACAAAAGTACAATGACATTGGTCATCTGCATTGAACCCATTCTTCTAAGGAGCAGTGGGCAGCCATGGGCGGCGCCCGGGGATCCATCTCCATACGTGGAGTCAGGCTCATGGTCCGTTACCTGGCTGGAGGATTTTTACCTTCACAAACTGTTGTCTGTTTTACTTATATGTTTAATGCTGCTGTTGTCGCAAAGCAATTTCCCAATTGCAGGATCAATAAATTATCTCTTTCCTAATCTTTCTCTCCATCTTTATCTTTCGCGCTCTCACTATCTCTCTCTTTCTCTCTCTTCCCCTTTTGATCTCTCTAGCTCATTTTCTGTCAATCTTTTTCATCACTCTTTTCATCTCTATCTCAATCTCGCTCTCTTACTCTTTCACCATCTTGTTCTATCCCACGCTCTACCACTTTTTTTCTGTCTCTTGCTCTCTCCTTCCTCACTCTTTTTGTCCATCTCTGTCTCTATCTTAACATTTCTGTCTCTCTCTCTCTGTCTCTCTCTCTCTGTATAAATATATATATATATATATATATATATATATATATATATATACATATATACATATATACACATGTGTGTATGCGCTTGGGGGTCACTGCCCCTAGTGCTCCGATTACTACTGGTACCACTGTTGCCTTCACACTCCACATTTTCTCTAACTCCTCTTTCAGCCCTTTGTATTTCTCACTCTTCTCATGTTCTTTCTTTCTGATGTTGCTATCACTGGGGACTGCTACATCTATCACCACCACTGTCTTCTCATGTTTATCCACCACCACTATGTCAGGCTGATTGGCCAACACCATCTTTTCGGTCTAGATCTGGAAGTCCCACAGGATCTTAGCCTGTTTGTTCTCTGTCACCTTTGGGGGGGGTCTCCCATCTTGACCCTTGACCCCCAGTCCATACTCTGTTCAGATGTTCCTGTACAGTATGACCACTACCTGGTTATGCCGCTCCATGTATGCCTTGTCTGCCAGCATCTTACACCCTGCTGTGATGTGCTGGACTGTCTCAGGGGCTTCTCTAGACAGTCTACACCTGGGGTCTTGTCTGGTGTGGTAGACCCTGGCCTACCACACTACTATACTTGTGCAGCCATGAGTAGTGCCTCTGTGCTGTCCTTCAGACCAGGCTTTTCCAGCCCCTGGTATGTCTTTTCCATATCAGCTGATATCGAATATGTATGTGTTTGTTTATATATATTTATATATAACATTTCTTTGGTTCTCTCTCGCTCCTTTTCTCTCTCTAACTCATTCCATCACTATTTCTATCTCTCTCTTTCTCTGTATCTCTCTCACCATCACTTTTTTCCACCTCTATCTCTTGATCTCTCACTTTTTTCTCACTCTCTCTTTCTATATCTCTTTTGATCTCTCTCTCACTCTCTCTTTCACACTTCTATCCCAGTACTGTTAATAGACCTCCTTCATTTCCACACTGATGTTAAACCTCTCCCAAAAATAAATAAATAAAGTCCATTTGAAGTCGGAACACTCGGACTACTTCCGACTCTTGACAGAAATAGTACACCGGGGTCGGTGTACTTAGGTGTATGTGTGCACTATTCCAGCTTTATCCCTCAACAATCAATTTCTTGAAGTGCTGGATGCACTTGAGTGATGGAAGCGCAAAAGTACTGACACTCAACCATCACGGAATGAGAGCATCAAATGATTGCTTTGCAGAAATTGCTGTATCTTCAAATGTCTTGGAGAATATCTGCCATCCCTGTCTGCTTTTCCTCTATTTGCTTCTCCACAACACCACAACAGTTTCCTTTTTGACTTATGTTATCAGTTTGTGGTTCAGCATGGTGCACAGTGTTGTGAAATGGCTGTTTGGTCCTGCAGGATGCTCATAGTGGAAATTCCATTACCTTTCTTGGAGATCCTAACCCCAGATTTACCGTCAGCAGACAACTCCAAAGACCCGACACTAACTCAACTGCGGCTTTTTCTTTAGGCGTAAGGGAAATAAACAGCGGTCACTAGGGTCGATTTTCTGACTAAACACAATGGCTCTGTTACGAAATAAAGCCACCCGGAAACATTACACTGCAAAAAAAAATCTAAATCTATTTTCTCATGTCTTGTCAAAATATTCTCATCACACTTAAAATCCAACAGAATCATCGGAAGAGGAACTTTTCAACGATGTATAAAAACTGATTTATAGACAATAGATCTGGAAAACCAGGATAATTTTCAGCAGTTCCATTAGCATAATTGTTTTTTGTTGTTCCTTGAATTAAGCAAAAAAAAAAAAAACACAAACAAGCTTGAATTGAGCTTAAAAAATTTCTTCATTCTTCAAACCAGAGTCTGATTTGTATCGACATAATTTGTCATTTTCTGATCCAAGCACATCAGAAATCTAAATCTTACCAAGTGTATTTTTTTTTTAGTCCACATATCTCTGCACAATTAAAATAAGACAGAATCACATAAAAAGGAATTTTTCAGTGAGATATAAGAACTGATTAATAGATCACAGATTCTAAATCTAACTTGTTCCATTGGCAACAACAAAAAAATAATAATCTGCCAATGCAAAATCTGTCATTAATTTGAAATTAAACCCAGTGTCTTCATCCACTGTTATGTAAAAAACTGCATAGATTTTACTGGTGAATTAATGTTGTAGAAAATGACAGTGTTTCTGTGGTTTCCATTACCTTTTTTGGATCCAAACCCCAGATTTAGCGTCGGCAGACAACTCCAAAGACCCCGTCACTAACTCAACTGCAGCTTTCTCTTTAAATGTAATGGAAATAAAACTGCTCACGAAATAAAGCCACCCAGAAACATTACACTACAAAAAAAAATCTAAATCTTACCAAGTGTATTTTTTTCATTTCTTGTCAAAATATTCTCATCACACTTAAAATCTGACAGAATCAACTTTTCATCAATATATAAAAACTGATTTATCGACATTAGATCTGGAAAATCTTACTTTACGAAATCTTACCGGGATAATTTTCAATAGATTCATTGGCATTATTTTTGTTTGATTGAATTAAGCAAAAAATCTTAAATTGAGCTAAAAAAATGGAACAAGTGAACATTGTTCAAACTAGTCTGATTTGCATTGACACCATTCGTCATTTTCTGATCCAAGCACATGAATCTAAAACTTATCAATGACTCCCTGTGAACTTCAGGACTAATTTTAAGTGTTTTTTATTGTTTTTTAAAAGTATTAATGGTCTTAGCCCTGTTTAGTTATTGGATTTGCTTTGAATACATAAGCTCAGGCAGTAAAAGCTTTCAATTGTTCGTAGAGTTCATACAAAAATGTTTGCAGAAGCCTCATTCAGTTTATATGGTCCCAAACTATGGAACAGTTGACCTGAGGATCTGAGGTCCACTGCCAGTGTTCATATTTTCATATTTCAATTCTTACTTTTCACATTATTTAATTGCTCTGGTTTTATGTATTTATTTTTATTTAGTTATTTAATAATTTTTTTAACTGTACCGGCAACTGCAGGATAATAGGAGGCGGTTGTAAAGTGCTTTTGCTTTATGCTGCACGCACCATTTATGAAAAGTGCTATATAAACAAAGTTTGATTGATTGTAGTGTATTTGTCATTTTGGTAACACTTTATAATACCTACACACAATTGACTACGTATTAACCATTTATTACCCATTTATAAATGGGTTGTTCATTATGTATTAACCATTTGTTACGTATTTGTTAATGTCTTGTAAAGGTTCATACTAGTATCTTCCAAAGATAAATGTAAAATTAGATTATTTTTAACCAACAGGTGCAGTGTTTGTATATCTGCTTTACAGGTAAACAAAGAAACAGTTGTAAACATTGCACCTGTTGGTTTAAAATAATAAAATGTAACATTTACACTAGTATGAACCTTTACAAGACATTAACAAATAGGTAACAAATGGTTCATACATAATGAACAATGCATTTATAAATAAGTAATAAATGGTTAATACATAGTCAATTGTGTGTAAGTATTATAAAGTGTTACCGTCATTTTTAGTCTGAATATCTCATCACACTTAAAATAAGGCAGAATCAGTGAGATGTAACAACTGATTTTTAGATCATGGATCCAAAAAAATCTTATTCCGACCAATTTAACTTTCAGTTGTTCCATTGGCAGATTTTTATATTTAAATTTTGCTAGAATTAAGCAAAAACAATCAGACAGAGAAGAGTTAAATACATAGAAAACAGTGATAAGTGCAATAAATCCTAAAATCACACTAGTAATGTGAAAAATACACTTGGTAAAACTTTAATTTTTCCAGTGTATCCTTTATACAAACCTTAAACTGGGTTGAGAAGATCAACTTTTAAATGGACAAAGGGAAAAGTCTGGCAGACGATGAACTCATTCACTGGTTTTTAGGAGTTTTCGGGGGTTTGGAGATTTCCCCGTCCTTTAATTGTACCACCCAGTAAAGCCAGCCTGGGTGTCCTCTATCAAAGGACAAGACACAGAGGATCCATTCCCCGGAAATAATACTTCCTAAACTGCCTTCTGTCATGTGTTTCTACGGTAATTAGCAATAACTGAGACCAGCTATAGAAGCGACTGAAGTCCTTGAGCTCACTTTAGAGGATGGCAAAGCCCAAGGACTCAAATTGGAACCTTATTAGTATTTCATTAACACGCCTTTTACCTTGTTCTCCAGTGTTGCACGAGTAATTAACGCTCTGTCGTGTTCTCCCTCGGACCACATGAGGCTTTTTAATGGAAGGCAATTCCTCAGTTGATCTGGAGCAGTTTAACTAGAAATCACTGCAGCCAACCTTTATTGTGCGCCCGTACAATCATCGTCTATTAAATCTTTCTTTGTTTTTTTTGTTTTGGTTTGGGTTTTTTTGCCTGTTTTGTTCTTTTTTTTGGCAAAGCTCTTCCAAGTGGGAAAAGAGGGCAAATCACTTGCTCTTATTTTATTATCATCATTTCCCTCGCAGTGTTGTAATGAACTGTGTATCATCTCCAAGTAGCACGCTGTGTTTTATCATTATTTCTTAATAGAGAAGACCTGTAAAGTCAAGCACATCAGGAGGAAATGTCTGGATATTGTGTTGAAATGGAAGCATTTATTTGTTAGGGAGGGAATACAGTTTAGGAGAGAGATGGAGATCTGATGTGGAACTGTTTAATTTATTTAAATGCAGAACATTTGACAGTGTCTCGGGGTATTATAAAGTAAATGGGGGTCAATAAAAGGTAAGACAAGACAAGGCAGGTATATTTATATAGCACATTTCATTTACAAGACCATTCAAAGTGTTTTACATAAAACTTTAAAAGCATAAAAGCAAGGAACCAAAAAGTATAAGAATGAAAGAGGGGGAAAAAGTAAAGTTAAACTGATGAAGTTAAAGCTTAAAAGAAAGTGCAGATCTGAACTGATAAATAAAAAAAAAATCCTCTATTTTCTTTCCTCATTTCTAGTCCAAATATCTCATCACCCTTAAAATAAAACAGAATAACCTAAAGAGGAACATGGCAGTGAGATATAAGAAATGATTCATAGATAATAGAAAGATCATGTTCACTTTGGAGAGTTTTGGTTTTTGCTTGAATTAACTAAAAATATTTAAATTAATTATAAACAACCAAAACATATGCAACAATTTCACTATATATGCATTTAGCATGTTAGCATGTTTACACCTTCAACATTGTCAACAAAACAACTGTTCCATTTAATTGCGTTAAAATTAATCATCATCATGGATTAATCCACATTAATATTATTTTTTATATATATATATATATATATATATATATATATATCGATTCAGCATTTAGGGGTTAAGTTATTTAAATGCAGAACATGTGTCAGTATATCTGGGTTTTCAGAGGTAAATGGGATAATTTTATATATTTATTTTTCGCCCACTAACCTGGTTTTGTTATTGTTTTATTCTGTAGGGTTTTTTTTATTATATTTGATTAGTCCCACTACTGTTAATCCTCATTAAGATTCCGGAAGAGCAGACAATTTATGATTGCTGCCACATCATATGTATACAGAATAATTTAGCTAATTAATTGTCAGCTTTCTATTATTGTCTGCTATTGCTTTGATTGAATTTACTTCTTGAGTCACAAGCAAGGTGCTTATCACCTATAAACCCACAAAATAATTACTCAAGCTTATCTTTATGACCTTTTGAAGGTAACGCTCCGCACCGCGCCGTCTGCCTCCGACTTCTAGGCAAAGTAGTGAAGAGAATTCAATACTGCCAATAATGAATAGTAATCATGTGTCAACCTGGGAAGAAAATAAATAAATAGCGCAGTTGCTCAAGCCCACATCAAATCCACACAAAGCTCTCCCATCCCATGTCTCCATTCCCTTTTTTTTTTACACTCCATCGAAAAACAGCCTTCTGAATGATGTATGGGCGCGGGCCGGTATGCGGGTGTCATTTTTCACCCCATCCATTCACTCTCCATCTTCACATTGGATGCTGGCTGCCTGAGCTGGGATGACTGGTCCAGGGTTCCTATCAGGTCGTAAAATGTGATCCCCAGCATCTATATGTTTTAATGGTTGAAAGTAAATCAACATGATGTATGCTGCCGGCCGGCCTTAGCTTTTTGGACGGAACACCACTGATCTTCCACCGTATCCGTGGTTACGTGGAAACTATGGGCGAGAGTACACTTTGACAACATATTTTTCACAAACCTGAAGGAGATGAGTACTTTTAAAAAGAGAAACCTTTTAGAAGGTGCAGTTGGTTGGACTGAAGCACTTTATAATTATGTTTTTGACAGCGTTTGTCTGACTGTTAGCATGATAACTCACAAAGTTATGGATGGATTTGGCTGAAATTTTCAGAAAATGTTGATACTGTTGCAGGGAAGAAGTGATAAAAAAAAAAAAATAAATTGGTAGTGGCCGATTTAGGTGGTGGTGGTGTTTGGGGGGGGGTCTTTCTTTTGGTGGGTCTGGGCAGACTGGCACTTGCAGAAGTAAAAGTGAAACCTAGCACTCTGTTAGTGAATAAATGATGATTCTGACACAACGAACAAATGATTAGATTTTGGTGGTGATCCACACCAGTGTCTTTTTTTTTTTTTTTTTAAGGATTTTTTATAATTGCAAGATAAAATCAATTTCAACATATAATGTACACATATAACTCCATAATATAGATAATACTAATGTTATGTCTTGGTTTTCAAGGTCCAGGAATTTTTTTAAAAAGTAAATTAGTCATGGCACGAGGGCGATGCACACTAGGCTTGGGCAATAAACTGAAAATTTACCATTTCTGACATTTACTAGAATAACCACCGTCATTTTGCCCATGACAATAATTTTTTTTTTTTTTTATAAAAAAGAAAAGTGTTTTTTTTTTTGTTTTGTTTTTTTGTCTATTTTGTCTGTATGTGTTGGTACCATATGTTCAATCCCCTTTAAGATGGTGTGGAGCGTGTGTAGTCACATGACTCCACCCATCCAGTCACATGACTCCACCCATCCAGTCACATGACTCCACCCATCCAATCTGAGCACAAGGGAAACAGAAGATGAGGAAATGATTAATGGTTCAAATGCAGAAGAGGCTGAAACAGATGTAAACCAAGTAACGCAAGTCCGAGTTGTACTTGTTCTTAAAATAAATTTGACATCTGTCCGATAAAGTTTTTCACTTCTAAGGCAGGGGGAGCAGGAGGACACAGACTGCACTGCCCTGTTACCACATTAGATGAATAAAACACCATTGTCACTATCAGTTTCGACATGTTTAATGGCTGAAACAATGTGATTTGTCATCACATTATATAATCAAAATAAATTATGAATAGCAAGGCTTTATTCCATCAAGTGTATTTAATTTGAATGTTTCTAAACATCAAATGTAATGACTTAATTTTCACCAACTGTATTTAATGACTTCATGTTTTTTAATTGTGTTTATTTATGCACCAAGTTTCAAGAAAATGTAAACTAATATACCATAAACATTAAGTTACTATGAGAACATGACCAGGGAACAGAGTTTCTGAGGTCCAAGGACATGTTTGGAGAGTAAATAACATTTCCCTATAAAACATCTGTGTTTTATACTGTAAGACAGAACATCTGACGACAGATGGTTCTGTTCATGTTCTTAATTTGTTCATCTGATCAATAAATGTTTCTGATTTGAACGTTTTTCTCTTCTTGTTGTGATTCAAAACTTCCACAGCAATATATATATATATATATATATATATATATGTGTGTGTGTGTGTGTGTGTGTATAATCGAAACAGTAGACATGAAGGAAAAAAAAACACTTTTCTAACATGTGGCTGTTCCAAACTCTGTCCACATCCACATATTCTCTTACATCATCATTCTTTATATTAGTGTCATTACTTCATGGTACCAAACAAAGCAGGTCCACTCACTGTTCATGCAGAGGACCACACTACAGACCCTGTCGACCACCCTGGACCTCACAGTGGTCACTAACTGGAACTGTTGTTGTACTGAACATGGAAATGATCAAAAACAGTCACTTGCCCAATAAAGGTTTAAGAGGATCTGTTAGCGGAGATGGATTTTTAAATTTTTTTTTTTCACGAGTGTCTAAGATGACAAGAATAAAGTTGTGATAATATCATGGATTACATTAATAAGTGATTAACTGATTAGTGCATCCTCTAGAGACTTCTCTACATAAGCAGATTTTTTTTTAGTTTTTCATCAAACCTTGCTAAGCCGTGGTGCTTCATTTGACTTAATGTTGATTATCCTTGTAATCTTCATTTTTTTAGTTTTGTTTATACATATTGACACAAATTTGACATAGTTTAATCCTTTTGTTTTGTTTTGGGTTTTTTTCAGATTGGCCTGCGCTAAATCAACCTAATCCTCAACATAACTAATTCAACATTGTTTTTATTGTTTGTTTTATATTCATCATTGCTCTCTCACCCATCCACACATGCTGTAAATGACAATATTTGGTCATATTTTAGTTATTAATGGAGTAAAACTTCAACTGTCAAAGTGGTTCTGTTGTGTGGACTCTCAGTAGCGCATCCCGGACGAGCCCCCATTTATGGCATGTAAAGGAAATAATTAAATAACTTAAAATATAATGCATAAAATGCTGCTCTAAACTATATCAAGGAGTTTTCTACAATAGAACAGAGCACATACAGAGTGTTAGCCCCGCCCACTGACTGCCCTAATTGGCTGTGAGATGTAAGCAAACAGAATAGCCAGAGGGGTGGGTCATGAAAGTTCCTTTTGATTTAGATCGATAACGATGCACACAGACACAGTGAGTGATGGCCTTCGTGATGCATTCAAGTGCACCTCATAAACTCAAAATCTACATTTAGATGAACTCAAAGGTTATTTAAATTGTTATTGGCTGACCTGACTTTGACAATAATTGGGGTGAGTCTGTTTATAGCGACTGAGGGTGGGGTTTCCAACCTTTAATATTTCGAACAGATGCAAATGGTTTATTTAAAAAAAAAAAAATTATAGAAAAAAAATAGCAAAAGTAAATTATTGACAGTTTTGATGTTCAATATGTCACGTCCTGGAGGTTTTCCTGTAGAAACATTATGTTTTGACAGAGCATGTGCAGGAGAGAGCATGTCACTATGGAGAAGGGGACAATAATTGGCAGATTTCAGTGACTTACAAATGATTTTCAATCACCACGAATGCATGTGTGTCCTTTGTAAAGGACAAAAACTTCATAGATTTACTTAAAAATGCTATACATTACCAAAGACATTTCATTAAAAAAAATGATAATTTTAAATATGTATGAAAAATTTTGCAGTGCAATAAAGAGTTATTTAATGTAAATAAAAATTAAATTGAACCCCTCTTCTGGGTCTCAGGAGGATATATCACAAATGTGTGGACTGTCCAAAAACTGTATTCCACCACCGCATATTCATTTATTTATTCATTCCAATCTCCATGATTGTAAAGCAGCAGGATGAAGAAAACCTCCAATACTTTCCCTGTTCTAACAACATCCACTCCATCAGTCACTATTACAGCCAAAAACTAAGAGTTAACACAACAGTCAATGAACAAATAAATCCAAAATCGTAAAACAAAACCACTTCATTTTTTTTTATTATTTTTTATTTATTTTTTATATATTTTTTATATAATTTCTTCACTCTCTTCTTATACTCTTAATATTCCTTATACTCTCCTTATTCTGTAATAAAGTGAAAAATTAAAACTTTTTTTTTGTCACAAATGAAATATTTATTTAACCAGGAAAAATCTGAAAAGTTTCAAAAGTATCCAAAATAAAGTGAGTTAATGTGTTGAAATTGTGTTTGATCAGGTCAGTTACTCAGTTTTGTGGGTATGGACAAGAAATTTAAGACAAAAAAAGTCACAATTGAGAAAAAAAGTCAACATGAGATTAATATATAAAGAGATAAAATGCATATTAAGATAAAATGTTAAAATTGCAAAATTAAAAAATCCAAATTATGAGATTAAAAAGTCAAAACTGTGAGATAAGTCATATAATTATTAATATATAAAATCACAGTTTCCCTCCAACACTTATTTTTCATACTGTCACATCTGTTTAGTTTGAAAAAATAATGAGTCTATTCTGAGAATATAAAGAGTATAAAGTACAGATATTTATACAAAAGTGTAGTAAGTAAAAAGTTATCAGAAAAATAAATACTGAAGTAAAGTACAGATACCTTAAAAATCTACTTAAGTACAGTAACAAAGTACTTTTATTTAGTTACTTTCCACCTCTGATTATTCTTATTGTCTCATACTTCTATAAAATAACTTAAATATGACAGAATAAGTGAAGTATGTTTTAAATGTACATTATGCAGTGAAAAAAAAAACACTGAGGAAATATTCTATTCATCAACAAATAACCACTAAATGATAATGTAGTAAGACTGGTGCATCCTAAAATAGTTCCCATCCAGTGATCTTTAGTGCTTTGTATTTAATTTAGCGCTGCTTCCTTTTTACCTGTCTAAAACATTAACCTCCTGTGAAGCTGAGTGGATGGTTTGTCTTGAAAATGCATTTTAGATTCAGATGTGGTCCATTAAAATGTCTAAAAGACTATTATATTAAATACTCTACTCATCTGTGTCCTGAGATGGACGACAGCTCTGATTTTATCTTCCTGTTCTGATAAAAAAAAAAAAAAAAAAAAAAAAAAAAATTCCACTCCAGCTTTAACAGACTGTCAACCTGGGTTTATTTTTAATTTTTAATTTTTGACATTTTAGTAATTAAGTAATAAATAGTGTCAAACTCGTTTTAGTTCATCGGCTACATTCAGTCTAATATGTTATAAAGTAAGGCCACACCTGTAAAATAATATAAATATGAGGATAAAAATGTATAAATAATGTCAATTACAAAGATTTATCTGTTTTTGAGCAAAAAAAAAGTCATGTTCCTCAATGAAAAAACTACTGGAACAAAACATGAACAAATGTATTAACAACCTGATAATTCTTAAGAAAAATAAGATGAATAATATTACACTTTAGTTTCTCATTTATACATGTGCATCACAACTTAAAGATAACAGTGGATTTACAAATTACACCAGGGTATTCACATTTTTTAACAGGCTTTATATACTGTATATATTTATTTATTTATTGTTCACTAAAAGAAAGAACATTTTCACTTTTCATAATTTATTGTTTATTACACTATGGTCTGATAGAATTTTTTGTCAAATTTTTATTTCCTTAATTATTAATATCTTCTGTATAATTTTTGCATTTCACACATTCATTGTACAGGTCAGATTAGGTCCTATGGCAGGCCCAGATTTGGCCCCCAGGCCTTATGTTTGACACCTGACCTAAGAAAAATAAGTGCATTTTTAACAATAGTCCACCTTATTTTCTTATGTTTACATGTGCATCACAACTTACAGGTCACAGTGGATCTACAAATGCACACAATTATTGATAAAATTCCACATTTTTCTCTTGAGACATTCCAAGTTGTTCATATTTGTTCCAGTTTGTCGCAATATTTTTGTTGGAAATTGAAACATTTTTGTGTAATTTCACCTTTTTTTACACTACATCAAAGAAAAAAAGATGCTTATTATAGTATTTACAGGTTATTTTGATAGTGTTTTACTGATATGATCCACTAAAATGATTTGAACATATTTGTTTATTCATATTTTTGGTGAAAATTTTGAATTTCACAAATTTATCCCAGGGGCTGGTTTGGATCTGTCCAGGGGCCACTTTTTGGCCCCGGGCCACATGTTTGACCCCTCTGGCGTAGGCTCTGATGCTAATGTGAATGTGCAGTGTTTGATTTTCTGAAAGATTTAACATGATTCCCCCCCCCCTTCTGCTGTCCTTCATATAGGTAAGTGTTCTGTTTTTCTATTATTTCTATTTCTGCGTATCGCTACAGTATGTTTTCATTCACTCCATTCACACAAATTGTTTCTGATAAAACAAATCAATCAAACAAACAAACAAACATACAAACAAAAAAGCCAGTTCTGCAAACAAAATACTGTGAGAAGAAACTGGAATAGAAATAAAAATGTAGATGTAGCATGTATCTATATATATATTTTGTTTGTTTGTTTGTTTGTTTGCTTTTATTAAAAGCAGTTTTTATGTGATTTTTATTGATGACTGTAAAAGTAAACTGCATGTGTATAATCAGATGTGACAGTTTAAGGAAAATATCTGTATTTTATTGTTCTTTAGTGCATTTGTAGTGCATTTTGGTTTATTTTTAGTGCATTTCATTGTATTTTTTAGTGCATGTTATTGTTTTTTAAAACATTTTATTGTTTTTAGTGCAGTATAGTGTATTTTTATGTGCATGTACATTTTTAGTGCATTTTATCATATTTATTGTGCATTTAATGTTTTTTTGTGCAGTTTTAGTGTAGTTTTAGTGCAATTTATAGGTTTTATTCATGCATTTTGTTATTTTTAGTGCAGTTAATTGTATTTTTTTGTGCATTTTGGTTCATTTTTAATACATTTTATTCTGTTTTTGGTGCATTGTATTGTTTTTAGTGCTTGTTTGGTTATGGTTCTAATAGAAGGGATATAACACCAAGTCATTTCAATGAATCTTCATCCACTCCACTTCACCCAAATTACTTCTGATAAAACAACAACAAACAAGAAAACAAACAAACAAAAGAAAATCCAGTCATGCAAACAAAACACTGTGAGCAGAAACTGGAAGAAAAAATAAAAATGACAGAAGAACTGAAAAACATGTTACATCTTGAGAAATATTTAGTATTAAAAGCTGTTTTTCTGTAATTTTTAACGACTGTAAAAGTAAACTGCATGTGTATTATCAGATGTGACAGTTTAGGGAAAATATCTGCAAAAAAAAACTACCAGTGTTTGAATTATTTCAGTTGATTAAAGCATATTTTCAGCTCAGACAAGACAACAAACTCTCCTTTCTTTTTTCTTTTTTTTTACACTACAGTCTGTGTCATTATGGGATGTTGTAGAAACGTATTGACAAAGTAATAGATAATAAGTTATATTTCCCAGTACGCTGCGAAAATAGTGATCGTGGGGCCACGAGTCGTGTTAAATGTCACGGGCGTCTGAGTTAAACTGTAATGAAAGAAGTTCATCTGACGTGCTTCGTCTGTGGTCGACTGCAGCTCGGCTCTGCAAGAACAACATGCTTCTCTGTTGCCATGGAGACAGTTGTATTTGTGCAGAGCCAGTCAATGTTGAGATCCCCAAAGACTGTGATGCACAATTTTCTTTTTTTTTTTTTTTTTTTTTTTTTTCGTGGCTAGGTTCATTAACAACTAGATAATAATAAACAGCAGTGAATTAAGGGATTGAATTTAATTAAGTTGATATTAATAGCAGTGGTGTAATGGTCCTTAAAGAAGCAGATATACTCTAATTGTATTTTTTTTTTACATTTATTTATTTATTTATTCGAAGAGGTTAAAACAAAGCAAATAATAAAATAAAACATACAAACTATTTAGACAGAAATTAACTGGACAACTGTTTAACATCCTAGATAATTGTACCTTGTTCGCACGGGTGTATGGATGTAATGAAACTTTAAAAAATAAAAGCATATCTGCTTCTAGATAATTTTTAATTAGAAGTGGATATACAGTGGTACCTCTACCTATGAAAGATCCAGCTAACAAATGACAGACTATTGAATATAATAATAATAATAATAATAATAATAATAATAATAATAATAATAATAATAATAATAATAATAATAATAATAATAATAATAATAATAATAATAATAATAGTGATAATAATAGTAATAATAGTGATGGTCGTGATGATAGTGATGATAATAGTGATAATAATAGTGATGATTATAGTAATAGTGATAATAATAGTGATGATTATAGTGATAGTGATCATAGTGATAGTGATAATAATAGTAATAATAGTGATAGTGATCATAGTGATGATGATAGTGATAGTAATAATAGTGATAATATGTTTTATAATAATACTTACTTGACCCAAAGTCCATCAGTAATATTTTTATTACACTATTTTAATGATTATGAATTGATCTGGGGCAGTTTGAATGTTTTACTGTTGAAAAAAAAAGCAGCTGCATGAATATAATTGTATTTGTTTATGAAATGTATTTGATGGGAACGATGTACATGACATAGTATATAACATATACCTGTTAAAAATCGGCTGTAGATCAGTGTTATGTGAAAAACAACATGGTTTTAAAAATGCATGTGTTAGAATCTGGATTTAATGGGATAAAAGTAAGATTAGACCAAAGCTTTTCTTTTAAGCTCAAGCTGGAACAAACTAATTCATGCAGCCAAGTCCATTCCTGAAAGTCTTTTAATTAGGAAATAAATCCATATTGTAGAAAACAGTTGAGTGGCCATAGCTACTGTACAGCAGGAACAAGTGTGAGATAAACTATGTGGAAGAAAAAGGAAGAGAACAAGTGTTTTGTCATGTGTTGTGAAGCCAGGCTTACATAACAACATCAACACCTTTGTCTGTGGAACACACTGCTTCACTCTGGAACCTCTCAGATCAAAACTACATGGCATCCTAATGACCTGTATGAGCTCAGCCGCTGCCAAACTGCACGACCGCACTGACGTATGTTACCACTGATTCACTGCTTTTTCACTTATTTACCACATGGATAAGATACAAAATAACCTTTTGATTTGATGTATTTCAGTCTTTATTTTATAACATGTGCCATACAAGGGTTATATTATATAATAAAACATCACATATATTGTGTGTTCTGCACCATCGGGTTGACTGGATTATAAGGCGCACTGTCAAACAATACAATAGAATGGACTTTAATGTAAGTTAGCATTAAATGTATAGTGAAATTAGAGCATTTCCCCATGTCAGTGCAAGTCTGAAATACAATATAAAAAAGCCTAAGTTAATTTAAAGTAGAAGGTGGTGCAGTGGCATTGTATATATATATATATATATATATATATATGTATATATATATATATATATATATATATATATAGAGAGAGAGAGAGAGAGAGAGAGAGAGAGAGAGAGAGAGAGAGAGGGCGATGGAGAGGGAGTGACGGAGACTGGGAGAGAGAGAGAGTGATAAAGAGGGAGCTAGAGAGAGAGAGCGATAAAGAGGGAGCGATAAAGAGGGAGCTAGAGAGAGAGAGCGATAAAGAGGGAGCTAGAGAGAGGGAGCTAGAGAGAGAGAGCTAGAGAGAGGGAGCGATGGAGAGAGAGCTAGAGAGAGGGAGCTAGAGAGAGAGAGCGATAGAGAGGGAGCGATAAAGAGGGAGCTAGAGAGAGAGAGCGATAAAGAGGGAGCTAGAGAGAGAGAGCGATAAAGAGGGAGCTAGAGAGAGGGAGCTAGAGAGAGGGAGCTAGAGAGAGGGAGCGATGGAGAGAGAGCTAGAGAGAGGGAGCTAGAGAGAGAGAGCGATAAAGAGGGAGCTAGAGAGAGGGAGCTAGAGAGAGAGAGCGATAAAGAGGGAGCTAGAGAGAGGGAGCTAGAGAGAGAGCGATAGAGAGGGAGCGATAAAGAGGGAGCTAGAGAGAGAGAGCGATGGAGAGAGAGCTAGAGAGAGAGCGATAAAGAGGGAGCTAGAGAGAGACAGAGAGCGAGAGAGAAAGACTTACATTGCACAGGGTTATAAGGTTGTATTGTACTTTTATTTTGGATGTTGGTGTGTGTATATATATATATATATATATATATATATATATATATATATATATAATGCCTCTTAGAATTGTCATACTATAAAAGATTAGATTTTTCATGTGAAAAGTTTGGCTTTTTTTAATGTCCTAATCATGCATGTTTTATCTCATATTTCTAATTGTTTTTTATCTTCACCTCTTTTCTCATTTTTCCTGGTCAGATAAATCCTAACTAGAAAATGCTTCCAATAACCAGACAACAGCTTTAAAATAAATGTGTGCATCCTTTCAGTCCCAGTGTCTGTGACTCTCCTCAGTTTATTTATACTTGAACACATTATGGTCTCAGAATGTGTTTGTGATGTTTCTACATCACAGACGCTCCGTCGTGCTTCTGAAGACCCGTTTGTCATTAACTGTGTGTACATCTGTGGTTCTGGGAAAACAAGGCCATCATATCGCTCACATCTAAGTCAAAGGCAGAAGAATCATGTAAACATGACACCTGGTCTAACATGTGTTCATTGGCCTTTAATGCATCTACACAGATACTGTAGACTGTCCCAACCTACAGGTACTTTAGTTACTGTACTTTAGTATATATTTTTAGGTACCTGTACTTTAACTAACCCATACACATGTATCCAGGGTTATCCAGCCTGGATAGGGGGGCTTCACAGAAAAAAAAGGATGTTATGATCTTCATTCCCACATGAATAACATCTCATGATTTTGACAATTTTTCTTATAATTTAGATTTTTTTCCCCTCATAATTATGCATTTCTTATCTTATATATATATTTTTTTTACTTTTTCTTCATAATTTTGACTTTTTATCTCCTAATTTTGACAATTTTTTAAATAATTTTGACAATTTTTCTTACAATTTTGACAATTTTTTTTTTAATTTTGACTACTTTTCTTTTAATTTTGACTATTGTTTTTTATAATGTAACTTTTTTCTCATAATTATGCATTTCTTATCTTATATTTTACTTTTTTCCTTCCTAATTTTGACTTTTTATCTCAGAATTTTGACTAGTTTTCTTATAATTTTGACAACTTTTCTTTTAATTTTGACTATTTTTCTTTTAATTTTGACTATTTTTCTTATAATTTAACTTTTTTTCTCGTAATTATGACTTTTTATTTCACAATTTCATAATTTTCTATCCTACTTAAGTACATCATAACAGTACTTCTACCACCTCTATTAAAAATCAATAAATTTTTTACCCTCCCATGTACTGTTGTTAACAAATATTTTTCTTCAGGATTTTTTTGTCCCCCTTTGGTCTTTTGTTTGCATTTTTTTTTTTTTTTGCAAAAAAGTCAGGGGGCACTGAAATGAGGAAATAAATTGTATTTTTCGATCATAGTTTTGTCTTTTTATATCAATTGTTGTCATAATTTTGACTCCTTTTCTCATTATGCATTTTTTATCTTATATTTCTGACTTTTTCTTCATAATTTTGACTTTTTAATCTCACAATTTAGATGAATTTTCTAATTACTCTTTCTGTTCTACTTAAATACATAATGACTGTACTTGTACCACCTCTGTGTCCTGTCTCACTTTTACACGAGGTACTAAACATCAATACATTTTTGTACTGTTGCTAAACCAGATTTTAAGTTTTCATTTTTTTTATTTTAATCAGCTTTATTTATTTCCCCCTGTGGTGTTTTGACGCCCTCTAGGGAAACTGCACCTCACACTTTGAAAACCACTGGCCTGAAGCTTATGTTTGTTTGCAAAATGTGGTTCTGTGGGGAAAAAAAAAAATCACTGATAGGAGGAAATCAAGTTTACTATTCAGCATCAGTGCTTACACCAGTAGTCAGCATTAATACGAGCAGAAAGCATCTGTTAGGCAGTAATGAATTCAGACCCTTGCCCCGTAGCTGTCTATCTAGGCCAAGAAAGTGCTAGAAGGGACTTATTTGCAATACCTGAATTTTCTGTGGGTTTATCTGAATCGATGTCTCCCCAAAGCGGTCCTATTCTGGGATACTGACCCGTAGCGCCCCAGGCTAGATCAAACTGTGGGGCTGAAGCCACAGCTCTCCCACAGTCCCAACTACAGCACCCTTTGATAGTCAAAAGGCCCAAATCCTTTAAATGTCGGGCAGACTTTGAGAGACACTACAGCTCAGGAAAAGCAGCTGGCACTTGCTGGGAGCTTTACGTTCTCCAGGGAAAAGCAATGTCCCCACTTTTCGAAAAGGAGGGGGGGAAGAGTACCTTGGCATCACTTCAGGCGCCACTCGGAGGTTTGTGGCAGCAGGTATGAGGACGTTCACGGTCCCAAATGGGTTCCTGGATGTCGGAGAAGTGGCCTACGTCTTCCTTCCACCCGTCTCATGCATTACCATTTATGAAGTGATGGAGGCGGGGGAGGTGGATGGGGGGAGGGGGGGGAGGGGTTCCAAAGGGAGTCCATGTTGCATAAGGTGCTGACTGACACCTTGTGTTAGCGTGCAGCAGAAGTACGTAACAGGATGCCAGAAGACTGTGTGTGAGGACAGGAGGATGATTAGCATACAGGTGGGGATGGAAAAATGAAGGGGTGGATATATGGAAGGACAAACTGATGGATGGACGGATGGACAGATGGATATATGGAAGGACAAACTGATGGATGGATGGACGGATGGATATATGGAAGGACAAACTTCATGGATGGACGGACGGATGGATATATGGAAGGACAAACTGATGGATGGGCGGATGGACAGATGGATATATGGAAGGACAAACTAATGGATGGATGGACGGATGGATATATGGAAGGACAAACTTCATGGATGGACGGACGGATGGATATATGGAAGGACAAACTGATGGCTGGACAGGCAGATGGATACATGGAAGGACAAACTGATGTATGGACGGACGGATGGATATATGGAAAGACAAATTGATGGATGGATGGATAGATGGATATATGGAAAAACAAACTGATGGATGGACGGACAGACGAACAGATGGATATATGGAAAAACAAACTGATGGATGGACGGACAGACGAACAGATGGATATATGGAAAAACAAACTGATGGATGGACGGACAGACGAACAGATGGATATATGGAAAAACAAACTGATGGATGGACGGACAGACGAACAGATGGATATATGGAAAAACAAACTGATGGATGGACGGACAGACGAACAGATGGATATATGGAAAGACAAATTGATGGATGGACGACAGACGAACAGATGGATATATGGAAAGACATACTCATGGATGGACGGATAGACAGATGTATGGATGGATGGACAGATGGATATATGGAAGGACAAACTGATGGATGGATGGACGGACATATATAAAAGGGAAAATGAATGGATGGATGGATGGCTATTTTGAAGGAAAAATAGATGGACAGATGGATAGATGGAAAATGGACGAATGGACAGACGTATACAGTATATATATATATATATATATATATATATATATATATATATATATATATATATATATATATATATATATATATATATATATATATATATATATATATATATATATATATATATATATATATATATATATAATGGAAGGACAGATGATAGATGGAAGGAAAATGGACATAGATGGATAGAACAATAGATACTTTATTCGTCATTATGACATGATCACATAACTAACACCATAACATACAGACACATGCATATGATGAATGAATGAATAAATAAATGGCTTTAAAAGTGGTGATAATTTAAGAGTTAACTTCTTATTTAAAGTCTTCATACATCTGTAGACATGTTTATTTTAATTGAAATAATCTTTTCAAGTTAAATTGGTGAGATATTTAACTCGTCCCGAGTACCTTTTGTGTTTTCATCCTGTTTTTGAACACCATTTTTTACAGCGTACATTATATTTTATTCAGAACAAAGGGAATAACTTGTCTATTTTCAAAATCCAGCTCATCTACTCCAGTACAAATGCCACAAGTAAAAAAAAAAAAAAAAAGCAGACTACTACTCCCCACCAATCAGAATCAGAACCAAAGCTTCACCAGAAGAATAAGTCTAGATACAAAACCTACAATTATATTTGTTTCCACTGACTCATCTCAGACTGAATGAATCACTTTACGCAGCAGGATATTTTTACTCTGCTTCACTTCTGTTAGTATAACACTCATATTGATTGATAAAAGTGAACCATCAGTGATGATTTATCGCGAGTGTTTTGTTAATTCAGCATCTGAGGCGATTCGGCTTATTCATCTGGCGGCCATTTTTACACTTGAAGTGTACGAAAGTTAAACATTTCCATACGTTGTCAATCATTAGCTTCAGTGAACATTTGGGTTAGCAACATAGCAGCAGTTTGGACAAATAATGTCTCTGTCACGCTGGAGTTAACGATCAATATTGTTGAAAAATGGGCGTGTAAGGACTGAAATATTCCACAGGCTGTCTTGCTAAAAGGCTACGGTAACTGCACTGAAGGCTACATGAAGTTTAGGCTAATGGAACCGCTAGCATATCACCAATACTGACAGCCATGGGCACGCTAACCACAAAATGAAAAAATAATCTTGAAATAGCAAATAGAATGTAGTGTTATGAATCTGTGTATCACTTATTTTTCAAAATTAAGCCAAAAATAAGATAACGAAAAAACAACTTCTTTCCAAAACCAAAATGAAAAAACGGATAAAGATGTTTTTTTATTTTTTTATTTTTTTATTTTTTTTTTTGTGTTTAAACAAATAATGGAAAAAAAAAAAACATTTCCTGTTTTATCCAATTTTGACCTGAAGCAAGTTGAGTAAACCAGAAATGACCTTTGACCCACAGTGACAAAGATAGAAACCTATGTTCTATTTCGGGAAACTAAGAGGGTCACCCTAAGACCTGAAGATATGACCATGGAGAAAATTAGTGTCATATTCCAAGTCTGTTCTTTTTATAATAAAAAAATATTTATATTGAAAGTGTATATGTATATCTTACATATGTATACAGCTTGTACCTTATGTACTGATGACAGGATAATAGTTTCCAGTTCTGTATCTGACTTTTACGTCTGAGTTGGTGTCGAGCACATTTCCGAGGATCTCTGAATACATAACTGCCGGAGCACGTTGGAAATCTCAGCATGTGTTTTTCCATCGTCAAACAGCTGTTTAATCACACCATAATGATCTTCAAATCCAATGGCCATGTTTCTTTTTCGGTTGTTAAGTAACATTTCTGGTTTACTCAACTTACTTCAGGTCAAAATTGGAAAAAAAATGGAAATTGTTCATTATTTCCATTAGTCATTTAAACACAAAAATGAAACAATTAGAAACAATTAATGAAGAAACAAGTTGTTTTTTCATTCGTAATTGTATGTGTTTAATTGTATGTAATTAATTATTATGTAATTAAACGTTCATATTTTCTTATTTCATCGTCACATTAGGTTGTTTAGATGACTGTTAGCGCCATTTATCATTGATGCTAGTTTATTTTAGGCCGTAATACACTTAAAATCAAAGGTCATTCTTTAAAAAAAAAAAAAAAGAATTTCCTTAATATGACAATTGTTGTGTGAATTGTTCTCAAAGCATTATGGGATGGGCAGGGGGCACAAAGGATTATGGGTCGACAACTTCTTCCCTTCTGTCTCAACTAAGTGTTGTGAGTCTGTATCTAATGTGAGTCCATCTACAGGGACACATGGTCACAGTGTCCACTCTCCTGCAGACTAAAGACAAATGGAACATGACGATGCATTATAGAGGCCAAGGTGGGGGGCTTTGGGACAGGCCCCAAGAATAACTTAAGGGTGTTATTGCTCGGAAATTGTCCTTTTCCTGTCACTTGTCATGTCGGGTTGTCGCAGGGCAGCAGAGAGTATGAGCAGGAGATTTGGAAAGCTCAACAGGAGGGACACATGTCCAAAGTGAATAAATGGTCCTATGTTCAAGAAGCACATTTTAGTGTAGTTTTTACTCTACTTTTAGTGCATTTTACTCAGATTTTGGGACATTTTAGTGTATTATTAGTACATTTTACTCTACCTTTAGTATATTTTAGTGTATTGTTGGTGCATTTTACTCAAATTTTGGGACATTTTAGTGTATTGTTAGTGCATTTTACTTTACTTTTAGTACATTTAAGTGTATTTTTAGTGCATTTTACTTTACTTTTAGTACATTTAAGTGTATTTTTAGTCCAATTTACTCCACTTTTAGTACATTTTTAGTGCATTATACTCTACTTTTAGTACATTTTAGTGTATTGTTAGTGCATTTTACTCTACTTTTAGTGCATTTAACTCTACTTTTAGTACATTTTAGTGTATTGTTAGTGCATGTTAGTACATTGTTAGTGCATTTCACTCTACTTTTAGTGCATTTTAGTGCATATTTAGTGCATTTTTCTCTACTTTTAGTACATTGTAGTGTATTGTTAGTGCAATTTAGTACATTGTTAGTGCATTTTACTCTACTTTTAGTGCATTTTAGTGTATTGTTATTGCATTTTACTCTACTTTTAGTGCATTTTAGTGTATTTTTAGTGCATTTTACTTACGTTTAATGCATTTGACATTATGCTTAAACACATTTTAGTGTATTTATAAGGACATTTTACTCTAGTGATACATTTTAGTGTACTTTTAGTGCATTTGATTGTACTTTTAAGCACATTTTAGTATATTTTTAGTGCCTTTAACTCTATTATTAATATTTATTTGTTTTATTGATCACTTTGTCTCTTGTTAATTTTGTTCCTTATTTTATGTAGTTATTTTTTGAGTGTGAAACTGTTAGTCTCAGTAGATAAAGGGTTAAAATGTCCCTGAGTGCGAATACAAACACATGTCATGTCGGGGTGTCACAGGGCAGCAGAGAGCATGTGCAGGAGCCTTGTGAAGACAATTTCAGCAGCTCAACAGGGGGGGAGACATCTCCAAAGTGAATAAATGTTTCATCGCTACCCGGGTAACCAGGAAGAAAAGATTTTCCTGGGTGTCACAATGGAAGAGGAGACATTGGCAGGGTGAAATAGATTAGGTGAAAGCGGATATGATACATTGCAAACAGTCAGAGAAAAAATGGAAATAGGGGAGAGAATGATGCAAGATAATGTGTAGGGGTGAAAAAAATGAGAAGTATGAAAGATGAAACCACCAAAGGTGGGAAGACGGGGATTATAGCGACGGTGACAGGCATATTGTGGAGGAGAAGATGAATGGAAATGAAAATGATTAATGTTCGCTCTAACACTTACGGGTATAAAGACGGAGAGAAAAGACAAGTTCCCTCACGCTTAAAGCAGACGGCATGTTTACTATATTAGCATCAGGGATATTTCCTGTGTGATTGACTCACATGAACGCTGCAGATGACAGTGAAGGTAGAAACTGCACATGTCAACAAGCTAAATTACACTGACAACAGATTGTTCTTAATTGATTTGATGATGAGCAGAGAAGAATTGAACACACTTATCTTTTCCCAGCCAGGGATTTGAGTCGAGAAATTAATTATTAATTATAATCCAGATTCTAGTGAGACCCTACACTGTAAAAACACAGTTAAAGTTTTAAAACAAAATAAGTCATGCTTTTAGTGCCTTTTACTGTACTTCTAATCACATTTTAGTGTATTTATAAGCACATTTTACTCTATTTTCAGTGTATTTAACACTATTTTCAAGTAATTTTTGTGTATTTTTAAGCACATGTTAGTGTATGTTTAGTGCATTGGACTCTTTTTAATGCATTTTACTGTACTTTTGAGCACATTGTACTGCATTTATAAGCACATTTTACTCTTGATGCATTTTAATGCATACTTTTCAGTGGATTTAACTCTATTTTTAGGCACATTTTAGTGGATTTTTAATGCATTTAACTCTATTATTCATTTTTTGTTTGTTTTTGTTGTTCACTTCGGGAGTTTTTCTCCATTTTGTTGCTTATTTTATTATACTTTTTTACATTTATTTTTACTGTGAACCTTGTAAAGTCTCAGTAGTTAAAAGGTTAACATTGTACATGAGTATGAATGCAAACATCGGAGAGGAATCTCTCTCTCTCTTTCTCTCTCCCTGTCCATCTCTCTCTCTCTCTCTCTCTCTCTCTGTCGGCAGTCCTTTGCTGATATGAGAATAAATGTAGTTCACGAGGCGGGGATCGTAAGCACAACATCATCTTGCGATCTGCATTCCCTCACCTGGGGGGTGGGGGTGGGGGGGACTAAACTTGGAGCCTGGCATTTCCTTGTGTCTGCTCTGGGAGTTTCTGCCTCACTCTACCACTACCTCTCTCTCTCTCTCTCTCTACCTCTCTCTCTCTCTCTCTTTCTCTGCCTCTCTACCTCTCTACCTCTTTCTCTCTACCCTCTCTCTCTCTCTCTTTCTCTGCCTCTCTACCTCTCTCTCTCCCTCTCTACCTCTCTCTCTACCCTCTCTCCCTCTCTCTCTCTCCCTCTCTCTCTCTCTCTTGTCTGAGGGAAAAGTCTGAAGTAGGTTAGCACTCAGCCTTTGCACAAGGGAGGAAATTGAAATGCTGAAATAAGGAGTAGCTTGGGAGAAGATGGAGGAGCTATAACCGGGACAAAATTGCCCCGCCATGATGAGAAGGAGAGACGTATCAGCTCGGACACAGGGGAGTTCCTCCATCCACCAATCACAAGCCTGTGTTTTCGTCCTTTTATTCTTCATTCCGGTCTTAGTTTACTGTCAACACTACCCTTATGAATACTTCCTTTTCTCCTTCTTCTTCTTCTTCTTGTGGTGTATAACACTAGCTAAAATAACAGTGGATAGCACATGGGGCGCACTGGTTGGGTAGTTTAGGGATTTAATATACTCCTCCTGCTTGTTCCTCCTCTGTTCTTATGACCGATTACTCCGGAGACTTTGATCGAGCAACAAGAATTCCAGCCTACATCTCGGTCGGCTAAGGCCCTATTAGCGACACACACACACCAATGGCAGAAACACAACTGCACACACTGTGGACTCAAATACACAACCCTGTTACTGTAACACGCTCAGATAAAACCATATTCTCTTCCTCTCTTCAGCCGTTTTTTTATTACAGTGCTCCCTCGTGGCATATGCTCTGTATTTGTCTCGTCACTATATTTCACTTTCAGTCGACTCTCCTTCAATCACTGTATCTATCGTGCAATGAAATGTGAATTTTATTTTTTGTAACACTGGTCTAAAAGTAAAATGCTCCCAGAATAAAACTAATGAAATGTTCCCAAAAAGAAAAGTCAACGCTGAAATTTAAATGTAAAATTTGACTTTTTTTCATTTTGCTGAATATAATAATTTTCGTAAGTTTTTTTTGGAATATTTTGTACATTTTTCTTTATTTTATGGATTCTTTTTGTCATTTTTGTTTAAGTAATTTCTTGTTCTACACATTTACCATTTGTTTTTAGTCAATTTTTGTAGCTTATTTTGGTCATTTTATTAATTATTTTGTTAATTTCTGGTCATCTTTAATAACAGATTTTGATGACATTTTCAGGATGTGTTGGGAGTGTCACATGAAAAATTATTACATTTTGGTGGTGATCCAGAAGAGATTCTGGATCAGTTAAAAATTTTACATTGTGGTAAATAGAGAATACATTTCAAAGTGATCCAGAATCTAGGATCTCTTCCGGATCACCATCAAAATCTAATCATTGGTTCCTTGTGATACTCCCAGCACATCCTAAAAATGTCATCAAAATCCATCCATATGTTTTTGAGTGACCTTGGACCCCCCCCCCATTGACCACCATTTTTTCTCCGTCCATTGACTAACTTTACCATTACTTTTTGAATTATCTTGCTAACTAATAGATAAACAGACAAACTCTTGCAAAAGCATAACCTCCTTGGTGGACCTCTCTTCTTTCAAAGGGGGGGGGGGGGTCTGCCTTGGCGGAGGTTTGCGCTCTGAGTGCTTTTCAAGTTTCATACTTGAACCTTTTACGTTATTTATGCGAAGGGAGATGCCACAATCTCGTATTTTATCACAATGACAAATGACAATAGACTATTCTGAGTATATCTTAGCATTGCAGTTGCATCTCAGGCCCTATTAGCGACACAAACACAAAAGGCAGTAACACAACTGCACACACTGTCGACTCAAATACACAACCCTGTTACTGTAACATGCTCAGATAAAACCATATTCTCCCCCTCTTCTCAGCAGCTCTTTTATTATAGTGCTCCCTCGTGGCATATGCTCTGTATTTGTTTTGTCACTATATGTCACTTTCAGCCGAATCTCCTTCAATCACTGTATCTATAGTACAATGAAATGCGATTTTTTTTTTTAATATATTTTTTTATGATTTGCTTCTTCGTGACACTGATAATTCCAATTTTATGTCGAGGTGTATTACGCCCACTGCACAAATTGGATAACAGAAAACAACGTTGACTTCCTAGGGAATCCGCATCTCCAAACCCATTTGATCAGTGTTTGAAAGACACATGCTGAGATCTGTTGACAATGATGTTTACGCTCTGGCTGCGTAGCAAATAGCTTGCTGTTTTATGCCAAAGTGGAAGAGACATGGTAGAGTGACACAGACAGTCCCAATTCAATAACCTGTAACTTGTGGCAGATCTCGCTTTTATCAGCATGATTCTTAAGGCCTGTCTGTATTGAATATTTAATACCGAGCCATTTACTGTGCTATATTCTCTCCCGCTGCGCAAAGAGTCGAGCTTCCATTAGCTTCATCCCCACTGCAGGTCCAACACATTTCATATTTGTTAGATCTCCTTTTCACCAGAGCGGGGCGTATTAAACGTGGAATACTAACATACCACCTACATGTATAATGCACCCCCCCCCACCTCCCGATAAAAAAAAAAAAAAAAAACAACACAACACTGAGCTGCGTTCAATCACGTCTTCTGACATAAGACGTTAGCGTGGGCAACAGTTTTTTTCTCTCATGTTCAACAAAGAATAAAGACAGAAAAAGAAGAAGAAGTTGTTTTATTTATCCACTGTAGAAAGTCAGGAAGCGTCCCAGTGGCTTTGACGAATTATTACAGACACTGCTAATAGGTTCACAACATGCTTTCATTGGAGGATCGGGGGATTCCGAAAGCTGGGATTTGAGGATATAAAAGGAAACCAAAAAGGAGTTCCTGTGGTGCCTCATTTCCATTTCTCACATTTGGTGGATTGTTGCCTTTGATAAAATGTAAGAAGTGTGTGTGAAGAGATGGAAGTTACATGTACAGGATTCACAACGGCAGGTGAAAGCTCAACACGCCACAACTTAAAGGAGTTATTTCATTAATATTACTGTGTTCTCTATTGTTATTGAATGCATTGTGCATTGGTTCTATTGAAAAAACGTCCAGGTTGCTTTGTTTCCAGCTGCTTTTGGAGGGTAGAAAAATGACTTGAGGTAAAAAAAAAAAAAAAGTTTTCCGATCCTTCCTCATCCATTTCCATGACACGATAATGAGGCGTCTCTGATTGGCTCAGAGAATGAATGAGTGAAGGAAAACTCCCTCCTCCTCTCTGGCTCTATGTGTGTTTACCATCCCAGAGTAGCAGCCAGCTAGGTTTTTATGCTGTCGCTTGTTTTTAAAATGTTTGCACCACTTTTTTTCAACTTTGTGCAGCTAGCTACTGTGGCGCCGTTTTCTCTTGTAGATGCTAATGCTAATGCTACTTCAGATTCACTGCAATAGGAGACAGGCTTAACCCCACATGGGTGACGCCAATGTCCACATAATATAATGTGAACAGGCTTGAGTGGCTCATTTCTCTGTTTTCTATGAATGGTAAATCCAGCCTAACCCTAACTCGGGGTGACCCATCAGATTCCAAAAATTGGTTTTCAGTGGAATAACACCTTTAAGGAAAGTGAAGCCAATGGACAAAACACAAGCAAATAATAAACATCAATTTGGCATCATGTGTACTGCAAAAACTTTGTTTAGTGCTGAAGTTAATACAGAAAAGAGCAGTTAATTATGTAAAGGATTCCATATGTACTAGGGAAAAAAATCAACCTTACCAAGTGTATAATATAATAATATAATAATATAATCACCTAAACAGTACATTTTCAGTGCGGTATAAAAACAGATTTTTAGCTGATACATCTGGACAATCATGTTTCAACACATCTTGCAATAATTATTTCCACTTGCAGATTATTATTTCTTTGCCTAAAATGAGCCAATTTTTATTTTTTTAATTTAGCCAAAAAAAATCAATAAAACAACTCAGAAGCTCAGATAAATTTTAAAGTCTTCCACAATCCATGGATCATTCCCGGATCACCAACAAAATTGAATCATTTGTTCCTTGTGACACTCCCAACACATCCTGAAATCTTTATTAAAATCCATGAAGAACTTTTTGCGTAAATCCTGCTGACAATTTAATACCTCCTTGTTGGACCTCTCTTCATTCGCACGGGGGGTGGTCTTCTTTGGTGGAGGTCTGCGCTCTCAGTGTGGTTTTCTATTTTATTATTATTATTATTATTATTATTATTATTATTATTATTATTATTATTATTATTATTATTATTATTATTATCATCAGTTTCCATGCTCCAAAAGTCCTTCAGATCCAAATAAAAGCATCAACATGTTAATAAAAATTTAAATTCAGACCCATCCCATTATCTGACAGGTACAGTGAGTGCAGGGTGAAATTTGAACATTTGATTACAGAACTTGTTTGACATCAGGTCAGGGTTCTTGAACTATCCACACACACACCCTGACTGCTAATTTTCTAATGATCTAAGCATTTTTTTTTTTTCCCGAATACACTTTACGGTGCGTTTAATCTCAGGGGAAATCACCAGCCTTTGCCCTCTAATGCAGTTGTACAGGCCAGTCCATTCCTATTTGCATGTTTTTTACGCTGAGACCAGAGGTAGACGCATTAAAGCGATCAGAACCAGGCATGCAGTCCTGCGGGGGGAACGCACCGGTAAAACGGCCGCTATGACCCCGTCGACCTCCGTTCAGCGCTGGATCTCAACAGGTTGTTATTAGAGCGATGAGTGACTTTGTCCTCGGGCTCTGTCAGACTCCGACTCCTTTGCCCCCGGTCTGATCACTATGGCAGGTTGGAGTATTTTTACAGTGTCGGCCCTATGGAGCCTGTCATGACAGAGGACATTAAAAACAGCAGGTGTCTTATTCAAACTCTGGCCCTTTGCCCCCGTCTGTGTCTGATACACCACTGCAACAATAACAACTGATGACTGTGTGTGAACAGAGCTGGATACTTTAACACAGGAGGGAAGTAATGAAGAAATAGTACTTTGTTACTGTACTTAAGTAGATTTTTTTAGGTATCTGTAATTTAATTGATTATTTGTTTTTTTATACTTTATACTCTTTACATTGATATAAATGTGTGTACTTTATACTCCTTACATTTATATAAATACATGTACTTTATACTCCTTACATTTATATAAATACATGTACTTTATACTCCTTACATTTATATAAATACATGTACTTTATACTCCTTACATTTATATAAATACATGTACTTTATACTCCTTACATTTATATAAATACATGTACTTTATACTCCTTACATTTATATAAATACGTGTACTTTATACTCCTTACATTTAAATGTAGTCTTTGAGAGTCCAAAAAAGCGCTATATAAGTTTGTTATATGATTTTCTTCTTCCCATTCTCTTTTGAGCACAGATACATTAATTTAATCTGTTGGTCTTTGTATCGTCAGACACTCTTGTTACCAGCTGTTTGTTACTGAATCACTTGCTCGAAATTAATGAGAAAGACATAAAAATTCAAAGGTTTTTATTATGTTTCCTTGCATCTTGTTGTTATGATCTTTTTTTAATAAATTATTTAATGTATTTAATCCATTTATTTATCCATGCTGTTATACTGATAAAAGCTGGAACACTTTTTGTACTTTTCATCTATAACCACAAACATACAGTAACGTCAACGAAAAAAGAAATGACACATTACTGAAAACACTTTTATTTATATATATATATATATATATATATATATATATATATATATATATATATATACATATATATATATATATATATATATATATATATATATATATATATATATATATATATATATATATATATATATATATATATATATATATATATATATATATATATATACAGAGAGAGAGAGAGAGAGAGAGAGAGAGAGAGAGAGAGAGACAGAAAGATGCTAAGAAATCAGTTTTCGTTGACAATTTGAAGTTTTTGCAGAAAAACTAATGCAACACTTTCCTTGGTAATTGCTTATATTCCGAAACGGAATAATTCCATTACTAATTCTATAAATTTTTTTGGAAAGTAACTAGTAACTATAAATCATTACTTTTTTTAAAGAAATTTGCCCAATGAGATGTTTCACAAACGTTGTCTTTTTCTTTTCGCTGTGATATTTGATGCCATTGTAACGTCCAGTCAATACCTTACTTTAACTAATGTTAGTTGGAACATTTTGTTTTATTTCATTGATGACCTATTGGGTCATGTGATGTGTATCTAAGTTTGATCACTGACTGTAATGGGATTGGTTCATAAATTAAAAAAAAAAAAACAGTGAATCAAAAAATAAGTAATTTGCCCAAAACTAATTATAGCCTCATTTCTTTATCTTAGCTGCGTAATAACTGCCCTAATGGTGTTTTTGTCAATAAATCCTTTACTAATAATATTTTACTGCTAATTGACAGGTCTGACTGACACCTCAGTCACTTTCTGAGCTTATATTTATTTATTTTTTTATTTATTTACTGATCAACAGCTCCTCTCTATTTTGTTCAGACATATCACTATAAAGCCTCTCAGAGGATTACTTAACTCCAGTCCTTGTCAGTGTGACATTAGCTGATGTTAGTGTAAATCCAGAATGGCATTATTGACGTGTTATAAAATAACACAGCTGTAAAATGTCTCAGTGTGGACAGTCAGAAACGCTCCTGGTGTGGATTATCCTTCTGTAGGGGATGCAGCTAAAGCATCTTGGAACCAGTGCTTCTATCTCGTCCAAATATGGTCACTAGTTGCTCGAAAAAAAATCCAAGATCGTAAAAGCCAGACTGCAGTAATGGCTCCAACACAACAGTGTAAAAAACGACCAAACACATACAGGGATGGATGGATGGATGGATTCCTTCAGGGAAATTAGGTTGTCACAAAGCTTACCCCCTGCAAATACAAACAGCTGATATGTAAAATAAATGTTATGAATAAAAGTGAACTGAAGTATTAAAAACAGCCTAAAACAGTTATGTTTTGTTGAGCACAACAACATTTAAAATAGAGAAACTCTTGTTAAACAGTGCAACATTCAGGAAAATAAAAATAAATTAGTGTGAGAAGCATAATTAAAAAATAATGCAGAAAAAAAAACTTTACAGTTCAAGAAAAAATTATGAATAAAATAACGTCAGTATAAAATCTGTATATATATATATATATATATATATATATATATATATATATATATATATATATATATACTGTATATATATTACTGGACTATTGCACTATGCCCTATGTTGACTTATGGTCAAGTTTCAGGTTCTGTTTGTGACGTTCAGGGCAACAACAACTCTTGGGAAGTAGCTGTTTTTCAGTCTGTTTGTTTTGGTCTTTTTTGCCCTGAAACACAGTTAACAGTTTAAAAAGATGGTGACCAGTATCAGAGACCCGTCACACGGTCTCTAATACTGCGAGCTGTCCTGAGGCAGCGGGTATATACATGTCCTCCAAAGATGGGAGGGGACAGCCAGTCGGTCTCTGGGCGCTTGTTGTGACCCTCTGCAGCTGCCTCCTCTCTGCTGCGGTGCAGCTGCAGAACCACAGCGAGATGCCGCAGCTCAGCAGCGACTCCACCGAGCAGCGGTAGAAGGACAACAAGACCCCTCTTGTTGCCCAATGACCGATAGGTTGGTGGTTTGCAGCCCAGCTCTGGCTGTCCACGTGTCGAAGTGTACTTGGGCAAAGACATTGAACCCTGACTTAGGCCCCCAGTAGGACTGACAGAACCTTAGAATCCTGCTGGTGTATGAGTGTGTGTGTGAATGGGTGAATGTGAGGCTAATGTAAAGCGCTTTGAGCAGCATGAAGGTGGAAAAGTGTGATATAAATGCAGAACATTTACTATTTAGCTCAGGTTTTAAGTTGTTCTTCCTGAGAATCCTCTGGAAGTAGAGTCTCTGCTGTGTCTTCTCCAGAATCGCTGTGGTGTTGGTAGTCCAGGTCAGGTCTTCACTGGTGTAAGTGTTCAGGAACCTGAAGTCTGGAACCATCTCCACCCTGTCCCAGTTCATTATGATGGGCTGAATGTCCGGTTTACATCTCCTAAAGTTGACGATCAGCTCCTTGGACTTGGAGGTGTTCGGGATGAGGTTATTGATGGTGTCAGTCTGACAGTGGCTCCACCTCCATCCTATAGACAGTCTTATCTCCTCCTGAGATGAGCCCCACCACGGTGGTATCATCTGCAAACTTGATGATGGTGTTGCTGTGGTGGGTGGGGGTGCAGTTATAGGTGTAGAGTAGGGGGCTCAGCACACAATCATGTGGAGAGCTGGTGCTAATGTTCCCGGTGTTAGTGGTCCCTTTGACATGATCTATTTTTTGTATTATTCATATTATCATTTTTATAATAATTAACCTATTTTAATTATAGGCTCATTATTTTTTTTAAATTAAAGAGTATAAAGATATTTATGGAAAAAAAATTTAGGGAGTAAAAGTAAAAAAGTTACCAGAAAAATAAATACTCCAGTAAAATACAGATACCTAAAAAAAATCTACATAAGTAACAAAGTACTTTTACTTAGTTACTTCCCACCTCTGGAAATAATGCAGTATGAACATGTATTTAGTGATTCATACATGTGTTGTCGTGGATCATTGAATGGTTTATATTGGAAACCTACAGAGAACGTGTTACTTCCCACCTCTGGGACTTGATAGCGTTAGTCGAGTGCAGGTCGAGCATCCATAGTGAAAAATGACAGAGAATTTTATGTAACCATCATTCAGTAAAGACAGAACACAGGTAGAAGCGAGCGGTGCAAATCTGCTTTCATGGAGGAGTTCCAACACATAACCATTTTTGTTTTATTGGCTGAGATTTACAGTCACCAAAGACATGTGGGCGGATAGAAAATCACGCTGCAGGAAGATGAGAATTTGAGGGTGTTTATTTGATCAGGATGATTACCGCTGCTCTTCGGAGATACTGATCCTGTTCTGAATAATATTCAGAGGTTACAGGTCAACGCTATCGCTGCTCCTCTGTATTTTATGAAAACAATCCACACACACACATTATATATATATATATATATATATATATATATATATACACAGTACAGGCCAAGAGTTTGGATGTCTTCTTTATTTTCATGACTATTTCCATTGCAGATTCTCACTGAAAGCAATAAAACTATGAATGAACAGTCAGTCGACAAGTGCAGTCACAAAAATACTACAACAAAAACACCTTCTATATATATACACACATATAAGGGTGAGGAAACAACCAGACACAGGTGACACACGTAAGGAACAAGGAAGATTCAGCACATGTGGAAACAACACCAGAGCAACAAGGGATTTTGTTTACATGAACGCTTTGTTCTGAGGCCTCCCATTGGTTCAAATATATAATTATGTAGACTTCTATTTAAGGGTTGTCTCGAGGGAATCCCAATCTTTCCAACGGTACCAAACACGATGAGGAAATACCTATCACGAGCGCGAAGGAAAGTCATGTTTTGAGACGATTTTTCTTTGTTTTAGACCTAATTACTGTCAGAGTCACTTGTTGTCCTTCCTAAAAGGCATGATTTGAAGCACTTATTGTAGGAATGTCAGAAAAACTCAAAGTTAGAAGAGTTCAGGAGACATTTTACTTAGATTTTATGCATAAACTTTAAATTCGATAATTTTGACCCATATAACGTATTTGAGGCTAAAGCTAAAAATACTGCTGTGAGACTGAACCACTGGGTTTGTACTGGAGGGTCACATATGTACACACCATGGATAATAAAATAAAATGTCCAGTTCATTACTTAAAAAGTGCAAATGTACTAAAGTGCCAATGTGCATTAAAATACATTAAGAGGTTTTATGCTTTTGACCTCCTGTGGGTAAAAGCTGTGCACCATTAAAATGATCAATATCTTTATTTTTGAATTTCCAAATTCATCCCAAGGGCCAGATTAGACCCTTTGATGGGCTGGAATTGGCCCCTGGGCCTTGTGCTTGATACCTGTACCCTAAAATATAGAGAAATATTTGGAGTTGACATTATTTATGTATTATTATGTTATTATTTCATTGTTTTGGCTTCACTTCAGATCAAATTTAGCTAAATGTGGTGCCTGAACTAAAGTGACTTTGACACCCCTGCCTTAAGTCTTCTTTTCGGTCTAAAAACGACCAGCCTCCAGTACAAAAAAAAAGAAAAAAAAACCTGGCGTGTTCTTTAAACCGCTGCTTTAGATAATAAGGAGGAGCTATTCATGATGGTACAGATTCAAAGGTTGATGTTTCCAACAGGGTTATTATTACCGCAGTGCAACTCTGAGAGGTGGGTGTGGGTGAGCGAAGATGAATGTACTCATTCTGCACTCCACCCTAGCATTCAATTGGGTGGAAGTGTCCTCGTATGTGTAGTCGCTCTTGAAGGATATGCTTGTCTGAGTTGTGAGGCTACGCACCCGCGGAACAAGCAGCCTGCAGACAATCATAGAGGAGCTGAGTGTGTCCATTAAGGCTGTCAGTTAGCAAAGGGCCTTGATTAATTGCACGCTGCATACAGGCAAATTAAGGCAGGTCTCAAGCCCACCCCCCCAAATAATTAGGTAAGAATAGATTGCCAGGGAGAGAAAGTTTGGGGGGGGGTGGGGTGTGGGGGGGTGAAGTCTGAATGCCAGGCACCACTTAGTCTGCTTTACATGTAATGAAAGGTCTCAAACTGTGGAAGCATCTGTAATAATTGTTTGGGGAAAAATATATTTATTTAGCCAAGTCTATATTTGCATACATGATTGTGGCTGTTGGAAATAACCCCAGTAATAACAGTGTTCATGGACGTGCGGTCTCCTGTATGTGCGCCGTGAACACTACAGTATGTACGTGCACAGAATGCTCATGACTGATTCTGTCATTTTAACCCATTATTGGGTAATTTATTTATTTGGGTCATTTATACAAGAGCCGCGCAATTAATGTTGGAGCATTGACATCGACAATGTATGTGTATGTGTATATATGTATATATGTAAATGTGTATGTCTATATATGTAAATGTGTATGTGTATATATGTAAATGTGTATGTGTATATATATGTATATGTGTGCGTGTGTGTGTGTATGTAGTAAATGAATAAATTAAAAATAAAAAAAAACACAGAAGGAAAAAAGAAAAAAATATTGTCTTGTAGTTACATTTAAATGGGTCCATACTCTGTCCCGTTTCTGTCTCTTGTGCTTTTTGTTTGGTATTTGACGTTTGGTTTATATTTTTGTCGTGTTATAAACCCTTGAAACGGCTGAATATACTCTTATACAGGACACAATGATAAAAAAGATCATTCATTCACTTGTATAATAACTTCAGTGACCTTGATTTTCAACATAATAATATAAGAAAAAAAAAGTCATGTCAATCCAATAACACACTCAGGTTGAACTGTTGAAGTTTTCCAATGAGTCAACTCTAAAGGCTTCAACATGTTTTGTAGTATTTTTGTTCAGAAAGGTGACAAATACAGAGGAACATGACAGCTCACACTTTTTATACATATCCCTGCAGGAAAAATTTGCCTTTCACCACCTTTTTACATAACATCACAACATGCTTTTGTTTTTGTTTTTATCCCTTTTGCGTCAATTTTCTGGTACGTTCATGCAGTAATGCTGGGATAGAAGCAGCTTCAAATCCACAGAGACCAGTTGCATCCTGTATTCAACCTGCAATGGACTCTGGGGACAAAGGGAACACAACTTAAGTCCAATCTGGACATTGTGGTTGGTGCATCAGTACAGCCCAAACCCTCAACTACTATTCCCCAGTGGCTACAGCCTTTATCTGAGGCCCACTCTTCTTCTTCTTCTTCTTCTTATTCCTCTTTCACTGGGGAAAAACCTGCTTTTCTCACCCTATCCACTAGTGGTGTTTACAATCCCACATTTCCCAAACTGTAGAGCGTACACTGTAAAAAAAGATTTTGGTCGTTGCTAAACATAAACTATAGAAATCACTTACATTTTAATTAATAATAATAATAATAATAGTTACCAGTGAAATCTATTATAACTACTTAAATTCTACCTGTTTGTAAACAGTAACAGTTGCTACTTAAAATAATACAGTAAAATCTATCCCATAATATTGTTATATGTTGGAAGAATAGCTTGGGGGATTTCCCTGCATGCATTGTGACAAACTAGTTGTGACAGTTTTGATGTGTTTTAGAGTTTTCTGAGTTGATTTTTCTTTATATATATCAGCGTCATGGTGTGTTTGACCCTTTTTTATTTATGTATTTATTTATTTTCCACTATGACATAAGTTGCTTCTTTGTTTCATGACGCTCTGTAGTGGTGTCTCATGGTGTTTCGCATGCTTTACAGTGTTAATATAGATCTGATATTAATGCTCATTGTGGTTTTAATATTATTGACATTAAGACTGATAGGTCCAACCATAAATTAAATAGATGAATATATTTCTATTAACACTTCATGTTTAATGAGTAATTTGTTGTGTAATCTAATCGGATATGTTATTAGATTTTACCTAATTTCTTTTAGAGTATTACAGCTGTTAAAATTAGTTACATTTGACTCAAAATATAGGGTAAAATGTACTCTACAAAAATAATGGAAATTACCTCACTTTTATTAAGTAAATTCTATAGGTTTGTTTTTACACTGCATTGTAAGGCTGCAACACAATAGAAACACAATAGACTGTTGTCGCCAGATGTGTTTTTCCAAAAGAGTGAGACATCTCACCTGATTATAATCTCTGCTGAGAGTCGCTCATGCACTAAACTGTCCCCAGCTAAGTTTCTATTAGTTTTTTTATTTTATTTTCTGTGTTGTGCACTTTACATTTGGGTGCATTTAACACTAGCATCATCATCTTTGCATTGATTTATTCATTTTTTTGGTCTGTCTCATTTCTGCACTTCCTGCTAGAGCGCCCCCTGAGGCCCATTAACCTGGAAAAATCCATACATGTATATTGGCCAGATCGTGGTATAGGCCACAGGGCTGAGAACGTGGGAAAAAAGTAACGCTTTATAGTTATATTCATAATTCGGCAACTCAACCGGTCACTGATATTACAGTCATTTTTATCAGATATAATTGTTTATGTGATGTTTTGCCCTTGGATGTGAATAACATTCATATTGGAGGTCAGAGCAGATCATGCCTCCTGGACACTTTTTCTATCAGAGCTCTTACCCACAGAAGATAGAACTGTAACGTTTGATGGAAAACGAGGCTGAGATAGATTAGAGAGAGAGAGAGAGAGAGAGAGAGAGAGAGATACATGGATAGATAGAGATAGTGACAGATGGATATATATATATATATATATATATATATATATATATATATATATATATATATATATATATATAGATGGAGAGATAGATGGAGAGATATGTATGGGGAGAGATAGATGCAGAGAGAGATACCTCAAGGCCTAGTGCTAACGCTAATACTAGCTACTGTATGTTTAGAGTAGGTAGGTAAGTTGGTAGGTAGGTAGGTAGGTAGGTAGGTAGGTAGGTAGGTAGGTAGGTAGGTAGGTAGATAGATAGATAGATAGATAGATAGAACCAGTAGCATATATTGACGAGCATGTGTAGTGTTGTGGTAAACATATAAGGCGGCTGAAGGTCTATAGTGTGAAGACTGGACTGGCCTTTACATACTGTTCAACAGTGAAATAGCTTCAGGGGACATGAGTTCTTTTATGTTTTGATCCTATAGGAAAGGACAAGAAGTCTTCCCTCAGCTGGTGGAGCTTTAATCTTCTTACAGGCAGGCTGTGTGGAGTCCATTAAAAACAGCCTTTCCCATTTCTTACAGTTGAACTACTGATCATAAAGGCTTTTCCAACTGCTCCCAATGGATTTGGCTGTGGTTTCAAAACAATAGAATTATACAATTGATAAACTCATCAGGTCCATATTAGTAGCAGGGATGACATGTTTGTCACATCCAGATGATTATAATGTATTATTATTTAGTGTTTTGTTTCTCTGTTTGTCACTTGTTTGTTTTGATAGATTTCCTTTTGTGTCATGTGTCTAGTCTGACCTTTACCTTTGACCTTTACCCCTGTTTCCTCCATGTGTGTGCTGATTCTTCCTTATGTGTGTCACCTGTGTCTAGTTGTATCCCCGCCCTTATGTGTGTGTGTATATATATATATATATATATATATATATATATATATATATATATATATATATATATAGTAGGTGTTTTTTCCTTTTCCCTCGTTAATTTGTCTCGTCTTACATTGAACCACAGCGTTCATAGGTGTGTTAAGAAACGTTTTTTTGGTAACTTGACTTTTGTGTAGTTTTGTCCATTGCTTGGATACTTTTTTTTTTACCTCCAGGAGTGTGAATTTAATTTTACTCCTTTGTCACATTTGTCACACATTGCTATTTAAAGTCATCATAATAGTACCTTTACACTGGTAACTGCCCGAAATTTAACAATATTTATTTTATTTTCCTTAAAATTATATTGACAAAAGTTTAAGATTTTAGTTGGCAACGTTTTGGCCTTTAGATGGGGTTAACATGCAGTGATTTTTTTTTTTTTTTTTAAACATAGTCTGTCCAGGGTTAAGTTGGAGACAAGTTTCAATCGTCCACCAATCAGGTGAATGTACGACATGAAAAAAATATAACTCCTTATGTCTGAGGATCCACTTCCAGCCTGATTGTTATCAATCAATCAAATTGTATTACAGCACCTTACAACACCAAAAAGGTACACAAAATGCTTTCCAAAATTAGATAACAAGTAACAATTATAAAACCAAAACAATATAAAAGAGACATGGACAGTCGCTACATGTCAAACATTCACCTAAGTAAATATGTTTTAACTGAGATTAAAAAAAAAGCTCTAGCTCAGTAGTTGATTGTCGTTGTGCTGGAAGCTCGTTTCACAGCCTTGGGCTAAAAAACGCAAAATATCGAGATTGTTTTTTATTTTTTTATTTTATTTTATATTTGTATTTGGGGACACCCAAAGAGATGTGATCTGAAGAGTCCAGCGTCCTGCCTGGTTTCTGGGTTTTAATAAGTTCAGTGAGCTCTAGACCATTGATAGCCTTAGGGTGTATTCACGTTGCACTCAGAAAATCCGGACTTTCGGAATTTCCAGGAAAGTTTGAACTTTATTGACAAGTGTGAACGCTCCCCCGAACCTTGGTCCGGACTAAAGACCGAGTCTTTGGTCAGAGCTGAGGAGGTAGTCTCGTTCCGGACCAGGAAAGTCCAGACTATCGGACCAATTACGTCACAGTCACATGCGCGGAATCTAGTCAACGTCCAAGCATGAGTCGCGGGAATACATGGGGAGACGAGGAAACCAGGTATTTCATTGAAATTTGGTCCGTAGTATAAAGACAGAATTAGAAAATACTCAGAAAACTAGTAACTGGGTCCATTTCCTGCAACAGTACGCTCATCTACTAACCAATCAGGGTCGAGTATAGAGAGACACACGCATTGACGACATGACGTTCTAAAGTCCGTTCGTCCACTTGATTCAATACAGTGTGAATGAAGACTGTAAATAAAGTCCGGATTATAAGTACAGTGTGAAAAGGCAAAAAAAAGGTTCTGGTCCGAACCTTGGTCCGGACTTTACTATCTGAACACACCCTTAAAGACATATACTGTAATATAACCTTGAACTGTACTGGGAGCCAATGAGGAGGATGTAGATGTTGACGTGGGAGTGTTCAGATGTATTGGACAGAAGACGAGCTGCTGTGTTTTATACCAGCTGTTTTCTTATGTCACATTAAAAGTCCTAATTCTTATGCAGCCGTACATGTCCTTAAATCAACTAAACAAACAAAGAAAACAATCTCTTTATATCACAAAACATTATACAAATTGCTTTTGTGCGTTCAGTAGTAATGGAGTTACATCCATCCCCTAAAGATTCATTGACTCATTTTGATGCACATTTTCACTCAGAATTGCTTTAACAAAGAAACTTTATTTGCCTCGGTGCACAATGCTGCGGACAAAGATAGAATCCAACCCATAGTTATCATTGTCTATTTCCATCATTGTTTCTGCTTTATGGCTCCATAGGCGACTGCAAATGGCAAATTACTGAGTACAGGAAGATGAGTTGTTATAATGAAAACACAAATAGAGGAAGAAATGAAGGATGGGCAGAAGCAGAATGCGGTGACGCACTATAAGGCTGGGTTAAAAGACACGGAAAAAAGACACGGAGTAGGAAAATGAATGCTTGGACTGGTTCTACAGCAGGGGCGTCAAAGCCATTTTCACTCAAGGGGCCAATACAGCCCCCCCAATATGATCTAAAGTGGGACAGACCAGTAAAATAAAAGAAATAATCAGATAATAATTTAGAAAATGATGTCACTAAATTAACTAATGGACATTCTGAGTGGTTAACCCGAACCATGTATTTTATATAAACCATTTGCTAACTGATGTGTGTGTAGGCTTTAGTTTTTTTGTTTGTTATTTAGGTTTGGGTTTGGGAAGATTGTATTCTTTTAATATTTATTTTAAAAAAAATTCTGAAAAAAGAGAAAAAAAAAGTACATTATTGAGAAAACATCAGAAATATTTTTGGTTTAATGAACAATGTTTTTAATAAAAAAAAAAGCAAAAAAAATTATTTCAACTTCAAAGTTTTATCTGTTTGTGACGAATAAAAAAAAATCTAATTCCATAATGAAAATCTTTTTATTTATGAACTGTGTACTCGAACATACCATGAAAACATATCTGAAAATTCTCAAGAAAAAAAAGTGCAACTTTAACAATATTAGAACCTTATTTTAACATTTGTACATGTGCTTCACAGTGGATCTACAAATACACACATTAAATAAATGTATCAAATAAATAAATTGACATAATTCTCTTAAGATGTTTCAGGTTAATTTCATATTCTTTCAGATTTTTCATATTTTGTGTCATATATGTAAACATTTTATGCATTTTTTTTACACTACTACAAAGGAAAACAGCTTTTAATATTATTTATTGGTCATTATGATCGTATGTTACTGCTCTGATCCACTTTAGATTGAATTAACATAAAATAAATTAACCCTTTAACTCTTGAGACTTAAGCACTTCCACAGTAAAAAATAAAATAAGCAGCAAAATGAACAAAAACTACCAAAGTGATCAGTAAAATGAACAAAAATGAATATTAAACAAAAAAAAATTGCAACATGAACAAAGGTAAGACACTAACAGAACACAATTGAAGAAATATAATAAAATGAAAAAAACATACACATTGACAGAAACTAATAAATATTCACAAAATAACGAATAACACAGAAAAAAGAAAAAAAAAAGGAATAAATGACTGGTGTTGGAATTTAGTTCCAGTAGTTTTATTTGGGGTTTTTTATTTTTCTAAATCAGTTGCTTTTCGACATCTTTACATCAGTTCCATGAATGAAATTATCAGTAAAATAACACGAAAAAAAAAACATGTATTATTGAGAATATTTAAACTAAACCATCCATTCAGAACACATTAGCGCTGATGCATCATGGGTTAAAAAGGTTAAAAATCTTTAATGTTTTCAGTGGAGGGACCAGACTGGATCCTGTGGTGGGCCGGCTTTGGTCCACGGGCCACATGTTTGACCCCTCTGATGCTAATATGAATGTGTAGTGTTTGTTTTTCTGAAAGATTTAACATGATTTCCTGTTTTTTCTCTCTCTCTCTCTCTCACCCCCCCTCCCCTCCTGCTGTCCTTCATACAGGTAAGTGTTCTATGCTTTTCTATTATTTCTACTCCTGCATGTTCTTATGTTTTCATCCACTCTACTTCTACTTGTTTCTGATAAAACAAAACAAAAAAAAAAGCCAGTTCTGCAAATGACAAAACTGTGAACAAAAACCTGAATTTAAAAAATGACAGAACTTCAAGACACATGTTACATCTTGAGAAATAATTTAAATTTGTGTGGAGTTTGTATATATTCTCCTTTTGTCCACATGGGTTTTCTCCAGTTTCCTCCCACCATCCAAACACATGCACTGATAGTTTAACTGTATATCTGTACTTTATACTCTTTAAATTTATATAAATATATGTACTTTATACTCTTTACATTTATATAAATATCTGTACTTTATACTCCTTACATTTATATAAATATCTGTACTTTATACTCTTTACATTTATATAAATATATGTACTTTATACTCTATATTTATATAAAAATCTGTACTAAATACTCTTTATATTCTCAGAATAGACTAAATACTTTTACAAACTAGACAAACGTGACAGTGTGAAAAATTTGTCTTAAATCAGTAAATGAGAAATTGTGACTGAAAATTGTGATATCATAATTTTGACTTTCTATTTCATAATTATCCATTTCTGCTTTATTCTCAGTTTTGACTTTAGACTTTCTATCTCATGATTTAGATTTTTTTTTGTCATAATTATGCTTTTTTCTCTTTTAAACCTCCTATTTATAACTAGAACTTTTCCTAAATATCTTGTCCATACCCAGTTAAACACATAATCTACACAGTAACTCACTTTTAAAAGCTTCAATTTTGGATAATTTAGAAATGTTTCTGTTTTTTTTTTCCTGCTTAAATAAGTCTTATTTCTTCCACATTCAAAAAAAGTGCAGTTTTACTCTTTACTTTATTACGATTGAGTACTTGTACTTTTTTACTTTTACTTCAGTACAACAGTTGAATCTGTACTTATATACCATACCAGAGTATTTTTTCACACCAGTATGTGAATACTTTGACCACACTGACTAAATGCATCACATTTATTTCCAGCTCCCCAGATTGTTTTTGGTCCAAGTGTTGCTGCAGGTTTTCCCTCATATGAGCACGATAACTGGAAGAATATTATATTTACAAATTCCATATTTTCTATATCAATGAATATCAAAACTGATTGGATTTCAGACGATAAAACACACGTTGAACTTGTCGGGTGGATATTTGGATCAAGTGTTCGGGCTTTTATCAGTATAAATAAATGGATTAAATAAAAAAAAAACAAAAAAACAGATCATAACAACAAGATAGAATGAAACATAATAAAAACCTTTTCATTTTTTTTTTTTTTATTTCTTTTTCATTAATTTCAAGCAAGTGATTCAGTAACAAACAGCTGGCAACAAGGATGTCTGACGATACAAAGACCCCCAACTGAATAGACCAACAAATTAAATTAATTTCTCTGTGCTCAAAAGGGAATGGGAAGAAGACAATCATATATATATATATATATATATATATATATATATATATATATATATATATATATATATATATATATATATATATATATATATATATATATATATATATATATATATATATATATATATATATATATATATATATATATATATATATATATATATATATATATAAACTTAAACCTGAAGAATATAAAAACTGTCTGGGATAAAAACCAGGAAAATAAGATAAAATGTAAACATTTGAAGTAACAATAACAAAGAGAAATAGGACAAATACCTAAATAAATACTGTAAATAAAAGAAAATGTGATTATTTCTTCTTGAGCTCCGTGGTGTTGACAGGAACAAAGCTGTCTGTATAACAATTAAAAAAAAAACAAGTATAGCAGTGTAATCGGGGTGTGAAGGGGATTTTAAAGTATATAGTAAAGCGTGCTATAGGTAAACCCCTCCCACTTCATGTTAATTTTCCATCTAAACAACAGGAAACCGTCAAAGGGTCAAATCTGATCTTATCAATGGTCTAAAAATCATTTGAATTCAGATTCCACACACAGAAAAATTCGATCTCCATTGGGTCAGTCCAATAAAATATAATCATAATAACCTATAAATAATGAAAACAGCAGATTTTATATTTGTTTTAGTGTAGAAAAGTAAAATGGCATGAAACAAACTATCTTTATAAAAAAAAATGTGAATAACAACCTGAAACGTCTTATCAGAAGTCAGTGTAATTTCACCAGTATTCTGCCTGTTACTAAATATTTTGTGTATTTGTGTAATTATAACGTTAGCTGTAATTTAGATTGAATCTTATTTTAAAAATTGCACTTATTTTTCCTAAGACAATTTTACAGAAATGTTGTAGATATAAACATTATCATAATGTAATTTTCTTTTTTTCCCACCACTATTATTATTATTTTACTGGTTTGGCTTCTTTGAGATCTTATTGGGTTAAATGTGGCCCCTGAATTAAAACCAGTCTGACGCCCCTGATCTAAAACTTCAAGAACTGAACTGCGGTAAAGTATGTTAGCTCATAACTCATCCATTAGACAATGTTTTTAACAAAAAAAATAGATTCAAGCCACTCAAAATCCAGTCTTTCTAAAGAAAAACACAACATTTAATTTTCGCCTCATGTTCTGCCAAGAGCAGTTATTTACTCCTTTGTTGAAAAGACATCCATGGATAGTAATTATGTGAAATCATGTGAATTGTTCTTCAGGCTATTTAAATATCCAGCTTCTGTGTCATGCCGTTATTGTTTCTCTGTTTATGAATCCGCAGTTTCCTGGCAATGAATAACCAATGAGCTTTAGGTTTGAGTTATTTAGTGTTACATGCTTGACCCGTGGACAGAATATGATTGCATGCTTATGGAACTGCTGAAGGCTGTTAATGTTTACTGTAATAAGTCACGCACAAGCAGCTGTGGCCTTTTTTTTTGTGGGTTTTTTTTTGTGTTTTTTTTTTCGTTCCCACAAAATGTTTTTGTTTTTTGTTGTTTGCTTAAATTTGCATCTTGCGGTGAAAATCTGTCTTCTGTTTAGTGTTTAGATTATATTTTAGAAGTGTGTGTTTGTTTATTTTTCTTATTTTATTGTTTTGAGATTCTACAATACAAATATTAAGAACAGTTTTCACCCTGTATGAACCCCTTAATACCTGAATTTAAATGTATATATATATATATATATATATATATATATATATATATATATATATATATATATATATATCAATCGATCGATCGATCGATAGATATAGAGATAGATATAGATACATATATACATATATATATAGATATAGATATAGATATAGATATATATATATATATATATATATATATATATATATATATATATATATATATATATATATATATATATATATATATATATATATATCAATCGATCGATAGATAGATATAGAGATAGATATAGATATATATATATATATATATATATATATATATAGATATATACTAGATAGATATATAGATATGTTTGTTTTACTGTAACTGAAATCAAATTAAACATTATTAAAAGCTTCCAAGATGATAATAATGTATGTATTTTCCTATTAAATGATTTAAATTGTAGTTCACATTCAAATGTTTTCCCAAATTTTAAGATTATATTAATCTAATATTGGAATAATATTATATTATCATCATATTCTTAGATGCATATTGACTTTAGTGGCCTTTTATGTGATTCATAAGGTGGATTTTACTGAATATAACCTGAATGCCTGAAGTCTTACAGTAAATGAAGCTTCCATCTATAACACTTAAACATTAGTTTTTTCCCTGTAACTAAAACTGGATGGAAGTATGCACCAGATGGCATACGCTTATCCAACTGTGACATCCTTGAGGTACAAGTGTCCAGAAAATTGCGAAACCTACCACTCTTAACAATGTGCGCCTTGACCTTTGCGGTCCGTCACACAGATGGAGACTGTACATTGATGGGAAAGCCCCAGGGTTATGGTGATATGAATGGCCAAGCGCTGACCTTTGACACCTCGGCACTTTACCCCCGACTGTGAATAAATGATTCTAAAAGGCTCCATCCCAGAGGATTAATGTGCTCAGCAAGGGTTCAAGCTGCTCACACCGAGTAGTGTGAAAAATGCACCACTGACTCTGTACAGTACGGTGATATTCTGACAAGAAATGTGGAAATGACTCTGTTCAGAATCCTTTTTTTTTGTTTTTTTGTTTTTTTAAGCTCGGTATTTAAAGTGATGGAAGTATCGAAGTTGGTGCCCAGGTGAGGCTAAATACAGTGTGCAGAGAACGGTAAAGTAATAAATCATATTAATCAATTCACATAATTGCTACCTGCACATTTTCCTCCAGTCAAACAAAAATTGTCCAAATTGGTCGAGTAAATTAGTAGGCCACGAAAGGACAGTTCTAATTCTGAATATTTAAAAAAAATAATAATAATAATAATGTGTCACTTGAGCTTAAAATGATTGCCCTTTAAATGAAATCTGTTGGCAAATGAGAAACTGACCTGTCAGAGCATGCAGAGAATCATTGTAAAAACAGAGAAAAACATGTAGAAATACTGTTAAAAAAACCTGCCAGTCCCGTAGAAGTACAGTACTATACCTGATATGGAAGTAAATACAAATGTATTAGTGGAACTTAGACGAGGTTCCGATATTTCCCCTTTTCACGACTGTTACGACCCGGAAGTGAAACATATTTTGAAGGACACCAGAGTCGAAGGTGTAATACAGGGGTGTCAAACTCCAGTCCTTGAGGGCCAGTGTTCTGCATGTTTTAGATATTTCCCTCTTCCATTTGATTCAGTTTAACCCTTTAACTCCTGAGAACTAACAAAATAATTGGTAACATGAGCAAAGATACAAGTAAGACACAAGTGGCAGAAAATCAAAGAAAAATACTACAATAAAAATAAAACAAAATGTAGAAAAATAAACAAAATGAGCAACAAAAACTAATAAATATTTATAAAATGACAAATAATGTGGAACATTTTGAAAAAAAAATTACTAAAGAAGAAAACTACTATTGAAATTTGGTGCCAGCAATTTTAATTTAGCCTTTAATTTTTTATTTTTTTTTAAATACAATTTTTTAAAAAATCTTGCTTTTTGGCACCTTGTCCATGTACAAAACTAAAAGGAAAATGGTTGAATTTTTGTGAATATTTAAAACTAAATCATCCATTCAGAATGCATCAGCACTGACACATAAAGAGTTAATAATCAGCTCCTCATCAGACTGATAATGATGCAACACACTGGCCCTCGAGGACCGCAGTTTAACACCCCTGGTGTAGTACTTGTCCGACATATCAGATGGTCAGTCCAGCTGATAGGTCAACTGGTCAGTCCACCCGAGTCAGGGTCCAGGCTATGGTACACTGTAGATTTTACAGTGTTAATTTGGAGACAATTGGACCAAATACACTCTAGAAGAAGTTAAATAAACTTTCTAAGTGTTGATTTAACACTGCAAAATTTACTGTGTATTGAGGGATAACGAGGACGGAAGCCAATCAGAAAATTTGGGAACAAACTAATCTTTGACTATGGAGCCAGACCATAATTGTTTGGGTTAAAATATGTAAACAGCAGAAATAAGGGGTTGACACAAAACAGGGCACACATATTTATTTCGGGAACCGATTGGAACTGCACCTGTGGGTGGGCAAATGGACAATGGCACGAAATATTATCATATGAAGTATAAACAAATGGACATCAAACTTTTAGTTGCTGATCAATTGTGTATTTTACATGTGATGTCAATAAAGCCGCAAAAAAGTGTGTGAGTGAATGAATAATAGATCATTATCACAGATCTACAAATTAGATTTGCTGATACCTGCAGAAACCCTGGTGTAATAATTGTTGCAATGTGTAAAAAGTATTACGAAATGCAGATATTATTTATATATATATATATATATATATATATATAATAGTGTTATTACATAATGTGTCATTACAGATGCAGATGAAAACAGTTCCATTTAGCTAATTTTCTGTCACGCTTCTCTACAATTTTTATAAAGAAAGAAAAAGAGGCAGATGTTTGTTTGTTTTTGGGATAGTACAAAAACAACACTGCTTTACAATATTAAAAAAAAAAAGTATCTTCTTCAGACATTAAATGTGATAAATCTTCCATACTTTAACAAGATGAATCAGAAAACAAATGACTTTAGTGTTGGTTAGTTGATGTTTTTAATATATATGCTGGTTTATGTACATGTATACAATAGATTAGTAAATATTCCACTAAAGAACCCGTAAAGTGAATGGATCATAATGTGCAGACAGTGTTTTAAAGTAGATCTGACACCAATATTCCTTTGGACTAAAATGTTTTTCTCTTGTTCGTTCTAAGAATTTCACATTTTGACCCCAGACTTATGTTGGAATCTTTATCCAACTGTTATTTAACACTTGAGTTTTCTTTATCACTAACATTTAATTTCATTAGTTTTATTCCAGTCACATTTTGTGCAATAACCTTGATTGATTTTCACTGTGTACATATGGTATATTCATTATATGTATATTTATTCAGATGATTCTATGTTCTATTGTAATTTTTATTGCCCTTATGACTCTTATTTGGACACTTCCATCTTGAGTAGGAGCTCTTGTAATAAAAAATATCCCCCCTTGGGATCAATAAAGTCATTCTGATTGTACTTGTAGACCAGTGTAATGTAAAGCGCTCTGGGTGCCTATAGAAATCTAATCCATTATCATAAAAACACAAACCTATTCACCTAAATATGTTTTATTTTTCACCGCCATTGCATTTTTCCACTCAATGTCACTGTAAAGCAGTGGTTTGAAAACCTAATATCATTCATAAAAAAACTGTGTGAAATTTACTCCTAACAATTCGGGGTGTCAAACTCATTTTAAGTACAGGGGCCACATTCAGCCTAATATAGTATAAAGTGGGTCGCACCAGTAAAGTAATAGAAACTAAAAAAGCACTCTGAGAGCGCAACCCCCCCCCCCCCCCCCCCCCCCCCCCCCCCCCAAAAGGAAGAGAGGTCCGCCTAGGATGTTATGTTTTCACTGGAGTTATGGATGGATTTTGATAAAATATTGATAAAATATAAAATATTTTGGTAATTTTTGTTAATTTAACTGAATATTTTGTTCATTTTTGTTAATTTAACTGAATATTTTGGACATTTTTCTTAATTTTATTCATTATTTTACTCATTTTGGTTTAAGTACTGTATTATTCTACACATTTGCCATTTGTTTTGACTTATTTTGGTGAATTTTGTTCATTTTATTAAATATCTTGTTAATTTCTGGTCATTTTTAAGAACAGATGTTGATGAAATTTTCAGGACGTGTTGGGAGTGTCACAAACAACAAATTTTGGTGGTGATCGGGAAGAGATGCTGGATTCTGGATCACTTTGAGGTAAATTCAAAATAAATTTCAAAGCGATCCAGAATCCAGGATCTCTATCGGATCACCATCAAAATGTCATCCTTTTATCAAAATCCATTCATGAATTTTTGAGTAATGTTGTTGACAGACAAACAAACTCCAGCAAAAACATAACCTCCTTGGCCGAGGTAATAATAGGATAAAAATGTATAAATAATGACATAATGTATAAATGTCAACTCCAAAGTCCTCTCTGTTTTAGAGCAAAAAAATGATATTCCACAATGAAAATCTACGACCTGTAACATAATATGAACAATATTAAAATTCTTCAGAAAAATAAGTGCAGTATTATACATATTACACATGTGCATCACAACTTAAAGATAACAGTGGATTTACAAATACACACAGTTAAGTTGTATTTATTTATTTATTCCCTTTTTTATGCTAAAACAAAGAAGAAAATGTGCGTTTTTAATAATTTATTGTTCATTATTACACTATGGTCTGATCCATTTTAGATTGAATTGATGTCAAATCATTTTAATTTCATTCATTATTAATATCTTCTGTGTAATATTTGAATTTCACAAATTCATCCCAGGAACCAGATTGGACCCTATCGTGGGCCGGATTTGGCCCTCAGGCCTTATGTTTGACACCTGTGCCTTAGATCTTCAACTTTGGTTTAAAATGACAAGACATTTTTCAACACCCACAGGTCAGTGCTATAAACATCCCAGCTCTACGATAGGACATATATGGAACCAAATTATGACAAGGACGAGAGCGCCTTGTTACAGTGTTTGAACGTGAAGAAAAAACCCACAGGAAAATGTATTTATTTATTTATTTATTTATTTCAGATCCCTATTAGTTACTGCCTCAGCAGCAACTATTCTTCCTGGGGTCGTACTGTACAAAACTTATTCAACAACAATTAAAATAATAGAAATAATAATAACAATATTAATAATAATAAAAGTTAATCACAAAATACATTAAAAAAATTACATTTTAAAAAGAAAAAAATACAATAAACAGGACTAACCATCCTAAATCATAATAAACAATCAAACTAATGAAAATATATAACTATCTGGTTTTAATTAGTTACATACAAACCACTTAAGCAAAAACAATCCATTATCCTAATAATTCAATACATGCAAACACAAATGTCATGCCAATTCAATCAAAAAATAAACTAACAAACACAAACTGAGCAGCTGTGCATAAGGACAAAGGTTCCAGACGTAGAATAAAAACAATCGGATCTGTGTGTTTGCATACGTTTGATTGATGTGGGGGTTTTGCGTCATGTATTCACAGGGTAATACGTTTCCACTGAGCGCGAGTCAGTGATGTATCTGTGACCGCAGTTGTTTCAAGGCACATCAAACTTTAGATTTGCTTCTTCACAACTGAAATGTGAATAGCTGGAAGGAGACCAACCGGATATTAAACATGAAATAATTTTAGTGTGAAATTGCTCTTTTCTGTTTTCTTTTTACATTTTCCCATCTATCATCTGGCCAACGTCTGCCCGTTTATTGTCAGATTTGATTCCAAACAAAATGGATGTGGTTGATATGCTTTCATATTCTGATAAATTTTCCAGCAGGAAGATAAATAGTCCTGATATGTTTGTGCTTGTACAAGCGTTTTCCAGGACTCGCACATTTGTCAAGCGCCGCTGACACTGTTGTGGAGGAGTCCTCATGGATCACAAGAACATAGGCCGGAACGTGCGGATGAAGTCTTTGTAAATGGAGACGCCACTCTTCTTTTCCTTTAAATGTTACAGCGGACCACCCTCCAACACCCCTGGATATTAGACATGTTTACAACACATACATGTGTGTGTGTGTTTGAATATAGGAACCGGGGGTGGGGGGCTTGGGTAGATTTTTTTAGGTATTTGTACTGGACCTGAGTATTGATTTTTCTGCCATTGTTGCATAAACATCTGTTCTTTATACTCTGCACCTTCTCAGAACAGACTCAATGCTTTTGGAAACTCGATGAATCTGACGGGACTAAAAAGATCTGATGAAAAGAGGAGTACAGGCTGTGAGTCCTGCAGGGGTCGGTACCATAGTCCTGCAGGGGTCGGTACCATAGTCCTGCAGGGGTCGGTACCATAGTCCTGCAGGGGTCGGTACCATAGACCCACACATGCGGGGTCCCACACAGACAGGGTCAGTACCATAGTCCTTCACAGACAGGGTTGGTACCATAGTCCCACACATGTGGGATCAGTACCATAGTCCCACACATGCGGGGTCAGTACCATAGTCCCTCACAGACAGGGTCAGTACCATAGTCCCACACACGCGGGGTCAGTACCATAGTCCCTCACAGACAGGGTCAGTACCATAGTCCCACACATGCGGGGTCAGTACCATAGTCCCTCACAGACAGGGTCAGTACCATAGTCCCTCACAGACAGGGTCAGTACCATAGTCCCACACACACGGGGTCAGTACCATAGTCCTTCACAGACAGGGTTGGTACCATAGTCCCTCACAGACAGAGTTGGTACCAGATTCCTACACAGATGGGTCAGTACCAGAGTCCTGCAGAGACACATTTGGTACCAGAGTCTTGCACAGACATAATTGGTACCAAGTCCTCCTATAAATTTGCGACGTCCCCATTTGAATTCCAAGTGACCCCATGTAGGGTCCTGAGCCCAAGGTTGAAAACCACTGCAGTAAACTGTACTTACTTGAGTGAAGCAGTTGAATCAGTATATGTACTGTACCTTTTTTCTCAGAGTATTTGTTCACACTCGTAGCTGTACTTGTACTTCAGTCCAGAATGCCAGTACTTTTACCACCTCTGATCCGAGCTGGATTCTTCCCATAAATGGAAGCACAGAGCCAGGGGTGAAATATGGTGTGTCAGCAGAGTTTGTTCTTCCAGTTTTGTGTGCGTTGAATATGAATCTCCCCCCTCAGTCTCCCTCCCTCTCTCTCTCTCTCTCTCTCTCTCTCTCTTAATACTTGTAAAGTAACACCCTCCGCCGCTGAGAGCATTGTTTAACTGTAGGGCCTAATTAAGAGCAGGATGGAAAAATCAGAGCAGGAGCTTGGAGAAGGGAGTTTAGGGGGAGGCAGAAGAATAAAAGGAGTGTGCTGTGGGGAAAAGGCACACAGAATAATCCCGCCGTTGCTTTCTGTGCATCTCACCAGCCGTGACATCGGGATCACAGACTCGTGTTTCTGTTTTCCTTCGTGTTCTCCCATCGGAAGATCCTCGGTGGGTTGTCCTCGGCAGCCATCACCCCGGGACTAAGGCCGGTCGGAGTTAATTAAATCCGAGCTAAGCCAAGCGGCAGAGTCGGGTGGGAGGTAACGGTCACCCATCGTAGCTCGGACTGTGCGGCGTCCTGTCCAATGAGGAAGCAGAAGTGATGCACTGCCTCCGAAAGGCACAGGCAAATAGTTAAAGAGGACGGGGGCAACATGGCGTTAAATTGAACAGAAAAGATCTTCAAGGCAGGGCGCGGTGGCCGGAGCTGATAATTTCAACCTCTACTAATCATATAAATGCCAGTGAGCGCTAACGGCACCTTTAACATGATGTTTTTATAATATTTTGTGTTATCTTTGCTAGGATTATTCTGCTTTTTTTTTTTTTTCTCCATTCATAACACAATCACAGTGTTTTGCAGTAAAAAAGCCGGCGCTCAGTAATACGAACATTGTTTAGTTTGGTTTCATTTATTTCAGACGCATAACAATATAAGACAAAACATGATGCAACAAATAAATAAAACACTAAAAAATTTAAAAAAATTAATAGAAAAGAACAGAAGAAAAATGAGCTGTTGTTGCCTACAGGGAGGAGGAAGTAACTACTGCTTATCTTTGCTGCCGAATCAAACACTATACGACATTAGCTACATTTACATGATGTTTTTTTCCATTCTGAATTATTTATTCTGAATAAAATAATTCAGAATAAAAGCTATTCCCTTCGTGTTTACATGGAAATGTTAATTCTGAATAAAGGTTGCCATGGATAACGCATGTATTCCTCTCTAATTAAGAGCTGGAAGTACAGAGGGTTCTGATTGGACAGAACAACCACTTCATGTCTGGATGTCTCCCAGAAGAAAACAATGGCTTCCACTTCCTGTTTTGCGTTCATGTCAACTATCAACACATTAGACCAAATACTACATATGATTTTTGCATTTATTCTTGTAATAACAACAAAGCAGCAGCTCGACTGAATGGAATACTACACTGCTATGGAATACTACACTGTACTATATGGAATACTATGGAATATGTGCGTCATCGTGAGCATGTGTAGAATGACAGGAATAATGTTAAGGAAGAATTAACTCTTTTCATGTCACAGGAATTATCAAATTTGAAATTAAAAGTGGAATAAATCAGTGATTGTATTTGTAATTCAGTTTAATTAGGAATAAATATTTTCAACTGGAATGATGTGTTTTTACATGGTACATTACAGGAATTCACCTTTATTTTGAATTAAACATACTCGTACTCGTCATCTCCTGCTTCATCCGAGTCCAGGTCGTGGGGTCAGCAGCCTCAGCACAGTAGCCCAGACTTCCCTCACCCCAGCTAGGTGGAGGAGTTCAAGTACCTCGGGATCTTGTTCATGTGTGACAGAAGGCTGGAGCGGGAGGTCGACAGGCGGATTGGTGCAGCATCTGCAGTAGATCCGTTATGGTGAAAAAGGAGCTAAGCCAGAAGGTGAAGCTCTATTTACCGGTCGATCTACGTTCCATCCCTCACCTATGGTCATGAGCTTTGGGTCATGACCGAAAGAATGAGGTCACGGGTACAAGCGACCGAAATTAGTTTCATTCGCAGGGTGGCCGGGCTGAGACTTACAGATAGGGTGAGAAGTTCGGACATCCAGGAGGGACTGGGAGTAGAGCCGCTGCTCCTCCATGTCCAGAGGAGCCAGCTGTGGTGGCTCGAGCACCTCGTGAGGATGCCTCCTGGATGCCTCCCTGGGGAGGTGTTCCGGGGCATGTCCATCTGGGAGGAGATCTCAGGGTCGACCTAGGACACACTGAAGGGATTATATCTCTTGGCTCGCCTGGGAACGCCTCGGGATTCCCCTGGAGGAGCTGGAGTGAGGGAAGTCTGGGCTGAATTAAACGGGAATAAAAAAACTGTCATGTAAACAGGCCCATTAGCTTTATTCATAAATGCCCCCCAAACAAACATTCACAAACACACACTAGTCTATATCTATATCTGTACACCAGCTCATGTAGACACTACAGGGGGGGTCGTTACAAGGTCGATACGATACCCATATCGATACAGCGTCTATGATCCGATATATTAAAGATAGGAGTTTGACACCTCACTATGCAACATGATTCACATCCAAATCACAATACAGAGCGATTGAGCCCATTCTGATTCATCACATTCATTCTATTAAAAAAACACATAGTTCTATTTCAATGAACTGGATTATTAATTTTTCAAATAAGACTGACTTTTCACAAAGAGGTTTTTGTGTCATTTCAGAGCATGTGTCTCATATTCAGGCAGCGAAAAAGTTAGGGTTTGGTTTTCAAAGTCATTTCTCTATATGTTACAGCTACACTAACACACAGTTACACAAAGATACAACTACACACACATTATGACACGAATACAAAACACAACTACTACATGAACATAAAACTACACAAAAAACAACCAAACTACACACACACACACACACGCTAACACTGTGTCACTCCCAGCATGTCAAAATCCAACCCATTGACCAAACGTCAGTTTCTGATTCACAAAGTGTCCCTGAGCGTCTAATTCAGACGCAGTAACTTTCTAACCTGTTCACGCTAATATGAAATGCTCTGGTTTTATACAGTTTTTTTGCTCGGGGTTAAGGTGAGGGTTTTTTTATTTTTTTATTTTTTTAAGTATTCAAATATTCAAATCTTTGAAAAATACATGTTTCACTTTCCACCCATTTCCCTCATGCTTTATGAGGACTTCCGGAAAAAAAAAGCAAATGCATATATTTAAGAGCAACATCATTTATATAAATTTGCATATTTGCAAAGATTTATATTTAACCCTTGTGGGGACCTGTATTTTTGGTCCCCATGGTATGACTTTGTAAACAGATCAGTGCCCCCGACCCACCCACCCACACACACACACACACACACACACACTAAGAAATTCCCACATATAGCCCCTCCCCCTCTCTATGGACAGATCATTTTGGTAAAGTTTTAATGGCTTTATATAAAAGTTGATTTGTGTATTTTTTTTACTATGAATACACATAATCTACAGACAAGAGGAAGAAAATGTCACTAAAACAATCAAAAATGTTAATTATATAGTAGAAAAATGCTGTAAAATATAATCTAACAGATGCTATTCCATACTTATATATGACATTCTAGTGTTACATTGACTACATATAGTTTTAATAGTTTGAACTGAAGGGATAATACATGAGTATGATCCAAAAACCAGACTCACTTTTATAATATGACAGATCTGTTTATCATTCATACATATTCTCCATATATGCAAATGAGTAAATATGAGGAAAAAGTACATTTAAATGTTTGCTGTTGTTTTCATCTATATTTCTTTCAGGACCAAACCTTTATTATTATTTTTTCTCTCATGTGTAAATGCAACTTATGAAACTCAACAATTACAGACATTTTTTTTTTCCCGCATAATTATTGCTTCAGGAAACGAAAATTAAAAAGCACATACTGGTTATTATGGCTATTTTTTTTTTCTGTTTTTATTAGCAGAAACAAATGTGCAAAGGGAAAATCCTCTGATATTTTCCTTTTCAGCCTGGAGTTTTCTTAATTGTTTTAATGAGAAAAGTTTCTTTACAGCATTAACTGCCTCGTGCTTGAGTGAACACATAATTAACATTTCCCACATGTGCATATTTGGAATTTCTTACCATTTATCAAAATATAATCATGCTTTACAGGTATGTTTCACAGACAATTCTCACCGTGATTGAAATGCTGCAGCTTTGTATTCAGATGAATTAAGAAAATGTTAATTAAAATTAAAAAAAATAAAATAAAATAATATATATATATATATATATATATATATATATATATATATATATATATATATATATATATATATATATATAGTTGATATAGTCAGATGATGCAGGGAAATATCTAATTAAATAACAACAATAATAATTATTATAATAGAAATAATAATAATAATAATAATAATAATAATAATAATAATAATAATAATAATAATGATAATGATAATAATAAATTTTATTTGGTAGTGACTTTGAAGTCACCCAAGGTCACGTTAGAAACAATTTAAAAAAGCATAAAATTACTTTTTTTAAACTTCATTTTGTTTAGTTTTTTTGTTGTTGCATTTTTTTTCCATGTTATTTGTTATTTTATAAATATTCATTATTTTATGTTGATTTTGCTTCTTTGTGTTTATTTTTTCTACGTTTTGATTTTTGATTTTATTATTTTTCTTCAATTGTGTTCTGTTTGTGTCTTACTTTGATCATGCCACATATTATTTTGTTAGTTTAACATTTGTTTTCATTCATTTTACTGATCACTTTGGTAGTTGTTGTTCATTTTGTTGCTTGTATGATTTTTTTTTTTTAATTATAGAATACCTTAAGTATCAGTCAATTATTAAAACTCATTTCAAATGTCATTTAATTTATATTATTTTGCCCAAAAAATCATGTCTTGTAACTTTTTAGCCCCTTATTTTTATTTTTTTTTAAACTCTGAAAACACACTCAGATGAAAGAGACGCTATAGCACAAATAAAAGCGCTGTTGTAAATAGTCATGTTCTCCTGGTACCACACTGCTAATACTAATAGAAGAATCAGTCCACATTATGTCCTGCCTTTGCATTTTGGCTTCAGGCAATAGTTTATTTCAATTTAATCCATTTCAGTACAAAATATTTATCACTAATTTGCCCGAGGCAGAGGAAGAGGTAAACTGCAATATCCACATTTTTTACCTGACAATAACATTCCAACCTGAAAACTGAGGATAGTAATTATTGTACGGGATGTAAACATCTTTGAAGAACGGAGCTTTGAGGATGAGGAGCGACTCCGACATAATCAATGGGAACTGAGCGCCACTGTTTCTATCCCAGCTCGTAGAATTATCCAACAACACTGACTGAAATGGAATAGAACCAAAAACTTTGTCATTGATGAAGAGACATTTTAGCAGCGTCTCCATCTTTAGCACCAACATAACGTTATCAATAATCAGCAATAAAACCATCATCATTGTGCCATTTTAGATATTTATATTTATTTTATTTAGAGTACTCATTTTGTCTTTCTTAAAAACATTTTTTTTTTTTTTTTTACTGATTTTATAGGTTATTGTAAAAAATGCTACGTTAGTCCCTGGACAGATTTATGTATAAAAAAAAAAAAAAAAAGGCGTTTAGGTCAATAAAGTTTATGGAGGAAAAGTCACTGAGACATTTATAAAGATAAAGGTAGAGGTGATGAAAAAAATATGATAGTAGGCAAGTACCACGGACAGTACCACGAACAGTACCACGGACAGTACCACGAACAGTACCACGAACAGTACCACGGACAGTACCACGGACAGTACCACAGACAGTACCACAGACAGTACCACAGACAGTACCACAGACAGTGCCATGGAAAGTACTACACAGTACCACAGATGGCACCAGACAGTACCACAGGCCTACCATGGACAGTACCACATACAGTACCACAGATCAGAGTCCTGCACGGTTCTGATTTTGACAAATCGCAACCGCCCGTAACCGTCATGTTCAAACCCGTATCCGACCCGTTTTCCGATGAAAAAAAAATTACAAATCCGCACCCGAACTGACCCACTATAAATGAACCCGACATCCGACCCGAACCCGGAAGAAAATGTCAGCTTAAATACAAAATGTATTGCCACGAATATACTGAACAGTGACATAGCCGAGGCAGAGCCAAATAAAAATGTTGTTAAACAGGAGCAGACAAATAATAAATTCAAAAACTATTTTTATCCGTGAGCTCGCGCTCGCGCTCGCGCGCGCACACGCACACACACGCTTGAAAAACGCATCAAGAAGGAAGCCGACAGGAGGCAGCTATACAAGTCAAAACTAAAGAACAGTTTTTAGCCTATGAACCGCAAATTAGACCCGTGATCACCCACGTCCGACTGAACTGAACCCATATCCGACACAGCACAACATTTTTCACCCGTTTCGTGAAAATCTGCGATTCACCCACGGGTCACCCGCGGGTACCCGAACCCGTGCAGGACAGACAGTATAAATAATAATAAATAATAATAAATACAACAAAATTAGGACAAACAGGTAGTAGACATTCCACACAGAACGCTGTGAAAACTATGATTATTGGTTGTTGTAATAATCCTTAGGTTTAATGTCACAAGTTTTATTTTCTAATTGTTAGTAAAGAACATTTTTTGACATTTATCAAAATAAAATAGATAATTATCTGCTTTAAATATTGGTAACCAAGATGAAAACTAATCTGTATCACTACCAATATAGTGGTCAACGACAAAAACGATCTACAGTACTACTATATTTATTAAAATTAAACAGTATTTCCTCTATTAAACAGGAGCTTCCAACAGTTTGTGTTTTATCTTTAGTCACATTATTCTTTTCATTTTTCTATGTGGGTGGAAAAAAAAAATCAATGATAATTTTTCTGCCCCTGAGCAGTTTATTTTTTTTTTACGCATAAAAAACTAAAATAAAATAAATAATAAATTGAGTTGTTGAGCTGGAAAGGTTTGGAAAAATGTCAATGATTTAAATTAAGCTCAAACTAATAAGTGTTTAATGTCAGCATGTGATATTTGGAGGGATCTAAATGCAGAAATGGAATTGAATATTCACGGTGTGTGAATATTAACGTTATGTGTTGAACCCACATGTTTCCAAAAGTATCTATTGATATAAAAGGTTTAAAAACTCAAACAATAATTCCATCCATACATGTAAAGAATTCAGGTAAAATATAAGAGGTGGAAAGTAATGAAGTAAAAGTACTTTGATACTTAAGTAGAGTATTTACATTCTCAGAATAGACTCATTACTTTTTCAAACTAAACAGATGTGACAATATGAAAAATAAGTCACCAGAGGAAAAATAAGTGGAGGAAAGAAACTGTGACTTTATATATTATAGTTATATGATTATTATCTTATAATTTTGACTTTTTATCTGATAATTTTGACATTTTATCTGATAATTTTGACATTTTATCTCATAATTTTGACTTTTTAATTTCATAATTTTGACTTTTTACCTCATAATTTTGACTTTATACCTCATAATTCTGACATTTTATCTCATAATTTTGACATTTTATCTCATAATTTTGACTTTATACCTCATAATTTTGACATTTTATCACATAATTTTGACTTTTTACCTCATAATTCTGACATTTTATCTCATAATTTTGACATTTTATCTCATAATTTTGACTTTTTACCTCATAATTTTGACACTTTATCTCATAATTTTGACTTTTTAATCTCATAATTTTAATTTATTTCACAATTTTTAAATTTTATCTCCCAATTTTGACTTTTTCTCTTAAAATTATGTATTTTTTAATCTCATGTTTATAATTTTTTTTTTTTATCTCATGATGACATTTTTCCTAAATTTAGTGTCAATACCCACCAAACTGAGTACTGAGTACAGTAACTCATTGTTAAAGGCAGTAACTCACGGCAGTAGTATGTTAAAATATATCATTTCTGTCATAAATTCCTCCAGAAAATGAACCCACTTTTACTGTAAACAGACAGGATGAGTGATTCAGAAGTGTTAAAACATTTTAAATCCTGCAGATGCTTCATGTTTGTGTGTTTTCTTCCATCGTCCAGTTGTTCTCCTTCATTCTCTGGCATAAAATAAAGCGAAATAGACAAGAGGGTAATTGCAGTTATTTGTTGGATAATGAATCGACTACATGCTCTTAATTATCGGTCTGGAGGAGTAGGTGCAGGTTACAAGAGTTTACAGGGAAACAGAAAACCGATCTGAACGTGCAGAATGTCTACTTATAAATGTCAGACGTGGACTCGACTCGCTGTCAGAACCAGAACTGACAATTACAGAAGGAGAAGAAATGTCTTTTTAAAGTCTGTCTAAAAAAAAAATCTACATCTTATCAAGTGTATTTTCAAGGCTGTGGAATGATTCTAATGTTTAATCAGATTAATCACATGGTTACTTTGGATTCATTTTAATTAATTATGATCAGAACACTTTGTAGGTTAATTGTTCCGTCACTGTTCTGTCTTTTTTTGTCGACAGAACACACATTTTGGTGAGATTTATGTTAACGTGTTTGAACCTACTGACAAAATAAAGATACTATTATATTCTATAGGTTCATAAAGTATGAGGAAAACATCTGCAAAACAAAACATGTATATTTATAAGGTTTGAAGATGTATTCTTGGATGAAAAAAAATATATTTATGAAAAAAAAGAGCATGTGCTCGTGTTAACTTTCCAATGGAAACTTTACCTACAGGTGATGGTTAGAAACTTGGTCCCCATGAGACATGGAAATCAGTGTGTGTGTGTGTGTGTGTGTGTGTATTCCTATCTTTATGGAGACATTGATACGTTTACACAGTCACTTCATGGGGAACAAATTTCATTTCCCCACGAGGACTAAATATAAAGGTCCCCACTAGTAAAATAGAAATGATGAAGCCCAATAAATACATTAGTTTTTTCAGGAAGTCCCCATAGGGAGGGAAACGGGTGCAATGTGGAACATGTATTTTTCAAAGGTGTTTATGTTTATGTATTTTTTTAAATGATTTATTTATTTTATCGAGATTTTCATATTTTATTTATTAGTTTAAAAATATAATATTCATATTTGTTTATTGTTTATATATATATATATATATATATATATATATATATACATTTTTTAGCTTTTTCAGTTTTATTATTTATTTTTATTTTGTTTTAGATTACATACATTTATGATTTATTTGATTAGAAACTTGGTCCTCATGAGACATGTAAACGTGTGTGTGTGTGTGTGTGTGTGTGTGTGTGTGTGTGTGTGTATTCCTAGCTTTATGGAGACATTGATACTTTTACACAGTCACTTCATGGGGACCAAAATTCACGTCCCCACGAGGACTAAATATAGAGGTCCCCACTAGTAAAATAGAAATGATGAAGCCCAATAAATACAATAGTTTTTTCAGGAAGTCCCCGTAAAGCATGAGGGAAACGGGTGCAATGTGGAACATGTATTTTTCAAAGGTTTGAAGATGTTTACCTTTTTTAATGTATTTATTTTTTTTAAATATTTATTTATTTTATTGAGTTTTTCATTCATTAGTTTTAAAATATAATATTCTTATTTATTTATTTTGTATTATTATTTTTTATATATTCATTAATTTTTTAGTTTTTTAAGTTTTCTTATTTATTTTTATTTTGTTTTAGATTATATACATTTATAATTTATTTGATTAGAAGCTTGGTCCTCATGAGACATGTAAACGAGTGTGTGTGTGTGTGTGTGTGTGTGTGTGTGGTATTAACATGTGACATTAGCTGGTCATTGTCGTCCATGGTGCAGGTGAAGACACTTTCCTCGACCTCTTTTCAAACACGCTGTGAACTCGGCCTTTGGTTTTTGAAGTTTCTAAACCTTCTATGAATTTGCATTTTAATGGATGCTTTTATTATCCAATGATGCTTTATTGTTTTCTGGCTTTTGCTACAGATAAAGACTAGAGTTTGTGATATAATTAGGCACAGTGGTAGAAGAAGAACTCACTTTAATTATTCAAGTAGAAGTAAAAGTAAAAGTACTTATAGTACCTGAATAATGTTGTACTCCATGTAATTATTGAGCAGTAAAATCATCTTAGTGTTTTTTTTTTGTTTAATATAAGCACCACATTAATATCAAAAGTAGAGTTTCTCTAAACTACTTTATTTAATTAATTTAATTTAATTATTACTATATTTAATTTAAAAGAAATCATCATATTACAGAAGATCATGGTCAGTGTATCTGTTAAAAATTTTATTTTCTTAATATTCATTTCAAAATAGTTTAATAATACTGTAATTTCAAGGTGTTTTTTTTGTTTTCAATATCAAAACATAAACCACATTTAAACAATTGATTGATTCGTGACAAAGTCATTTTCTCTAATAATAAAAACAATTACGACCTGACAAAAATGGATATAAACAGTTTTTTTTTTTTCATTTTTTGACACCGAATGTTGTAATTTTCAAGTAAATAACAATAATATCCAAGGCACAAATGTTCTTAAAAATGATGGGTTTGTACAAATATATCAGTTCATATGACATTTGGAGTTGGTAGACATTTGTAGGATTATGCTCTGTGCATCTTTTGGTAAATGGATGTTCTTTTTGGAAACTAGTGGTTAATTGTTTTTTTGTTTTATTTCAAAATACATTAATTAAAATTTAATTTAATAGCATTTTTTCCTTTGCTGTGTCAAAACAGATCATCTTTTATTATGATTATTATTATTATTACTATTTTAATTTGGTTTAATTTTCCTTTTCTTTTCCTCACAACAAAAAACAAGAACCTCAGGGAAATGGAAAAACAGACCTTTTTCTTTTTTTTCATTTTCTAAGACCAAATGTTGTAAATTTTCAAAGAAACTACGTTAATGCTTACGACACAAAGATTCTTCTGAATGATGGGTTTGTACGGATCTTCCAGTTCATACAAAATTTGTATTTGTAGTACCTTAGCCGTGCTAGACGCCCTTAGCGTTAGCAAATCTAATGTGATACCGTAGTTGTCTAGTTACGCTCAATGTGACTTTTGGCTAAATTTCCCTGAAACTGGCCGACGAATCACGGTGAAGTATAGAGTCAGAGGGCGGGTGTAACAGAGTGACGCTGTGAAGATTCTGAGAGAAACAACCATAGAAGAAGAAGAACAGGTGTTGATTTCCTTTGATCAAAGATGAGTGAAGAATGTGAAAAAATGTCAGAAATCTATAAATAATTTTTTAACTTCCATAATCCACCATTTTGTTTTGTCATTCATAACTTTCGCCGGACTACTTTGTGAACTTTCCGGTGCTCTAACTACATCATCCTAAAGATTACACTGATTGGTTGTAGTACCGTCCTATTGCATACAGAGGATTTGAAAGACAACCTTTTAGCCCCGCCTCCTCTGACTATGAAGCACCACTAGACCTATACATGTAATGAATGGGGATACCAAAGCTGGGCACAGACACAGAAAAACTCATTCATTCATTTTCAGTCAGTTAGATTATTGTAATGGTATCTTCACTGGTCTAAACAAAAAATCAATCAGGCAGCTACAGCTGATCCAAAACGCTGCTGCCAGAGTCCTGACCAGTACCAGGAAATTGGACCACATCACACCGGTCCTCAAATCCTTACATGGTCTACCTGTGGGTCAAAAGGATAGAATTTTAAATCTTCCTCCTGGTCTATAAAGAACTAAACGGCCTTGGACCCAAATACATCCTAGACCTGCTGGTTCCATATGAAGCATCCAGAGCCCTGAGGTCAAAGGTCATCAGGAACAGGTTTTCAAAATCAGAACCAAACAAAGTGAAGCATCATTCAGTGGCAAATTTGCACTTTTTTATTTTTTTATTTATATTACTGTTTGCACTGAAGTAGGAGAAGCTCTCCAATCTCGTTGTACGTTGTATAATGACAATAAAGGTCATTCTATTCTATTCTATTCTATTCTATTCTATTCTATTCTATTCTATTCTATTCTATTGTTCTGCTCCTCACCTGTGGAACAAACTACCTGAATACCTGAGGTCTGAGAAAAACTGTCAGTTCAGTTAAATCAAGCCTGAAAACATTATTATTCACTAGAGCTTTTAGTTAGATTCTCATTTGCTTTTAAATGTTTTTATGTTTTTAATTGTCTTTTAATGCATCTTTATCATAATAATTTTCTTCTGTTCTGTTTCTGTTTTTGTGTAAAGCACCTTGAATCGTCCTGTACATGAAGTGTGCTATATAAATCTACGATCTGGAAAAAAATCAACGTTTGATGATTATACATTTGAGTCATTCTGATCAAAATGGACCAGAACAGCTACTTTTACTCCGTATGCGATTTGATCAAATAAAAATACACTATTGTTCTCTCACAGAGAAACCAAACAGCCTGAACTTTAGCGAGTATAAGCATCATTATTTTTTTCTTACAATACGTGACATTCTGGTAATTTCTGCGTCATCGCTCGACAGATAAAAGCCAGACAAAGCTCCTGCCTCTGAAATAAGGGATGACTAATCTAAACTCCGATATGATTCACAGAACGGACTGTCACATATAAAACATGGAATGATCTGATAAATACAGATACAACACACATTCCAGTTGCAGATAACGTGCCTTTTGTGTTCGGTAATAAAACAGTCATTCTATAAAGTGCGATGCATACAATCAGTCTTGATCTTAAGTGAAGCCATTTTCTTTTTCCACATAAAGTCCTTCCCTCAGAGGAACGGAGACGGTATCATAAAAGCAGTGTGAAGGGTTATTCTCAAAGGTTTACCCTCGAAAAGCAAGACGACACTGGAATAAAATAAATAAATACAATGAAAAAGAAAAAAAAAATTAAAGAAAGAAAAAGAAACGAGCAAAAGAAAACCAAGATATTGTTGGAAAATAACTGTTGAACCTCTAATTATTATGATTATGATCCATGATTATTGATCATTTGTAAGAACATTTGTGCATTGGATATTACTGCTATTTACTTGAAAATTACAACATTCAGTGTTGGAAAATGAAAACAAAAAACTGTTTATATCCATGTTTGTCAGGTTGTAATTGGACATTTTTGTTAATTTTGATGCTTATTTTAATTATTTTTATTGTGGAACTGCTAACATTTCAGGAGTTAAAGGGTTAAACTGAATCACGTGGAAAAGGGAGACATTTAAAACATGTAGGATACCGGCCCTCGAGGACTGCATTTGGACACCCCTGCTGTAAGGGATCAATAATGGAATATTCTATTCCCTTCTATTCCATTCTATTCTAAGGTTAGGGTTGGAATAAACGTTAGGGTTAGGGTTTGGGACAGGGTCAGGGTCAGGGTAGGGTTATGTAAAACAAAAAATGACACGGTGTTAAGTCTCAAATTGACAGAATGTGTTCTTATACTGTAGGACAAGAACCGGTGTCACATACGTTGTGATTCCATGCGATCCAACGCAATGAGTTTTACTTGTTAATCAATATCATAAAAGACGACGGGGTTTCCATGGTAACTATAAAATATTTTACACCAATCATTGATCGGATAAGTGGATCCACAGGTATTAAAGCATTATACCAAGTTTGATCTGAATTGGGCCGAAGCACTAAAATAATAAGATAATATATAAATAATGACAACTCCAAATTTTTCTCTGTTTTAGAGCAAAAAAAAAAAAAGTGACATTATGTGATAAAAATGTTCACATCTACCAACTATCCTTTAAAATAAACACTTTAAACACTTCTTCAGAAAATTACATGCAATTTTAACAAGATTATGTCTCAGTTTATCATTTACACATCAATTACAATGTACAGATTATTCATTAGTGCATCTACAAATACACATAATTTTTAATAACAGGCAGAACATTGTTAAACTTACACTTCAGACATTTCAAAATGTTCATATTTGCTCAGGTTATTCATGTTTTTTTGTGAAATAATAGGTTTTTTTTATTGGAAATACCGTAACAAAGAGCAAAATGTGGAGTTGTGAGTATTTATAGGTTATTATTATGATTGTATTTCACTGATCTGTATGTGAAACCTGAAATTAAATTATCAGTATATTCACTGTCATTTTTATATTTCACGGGGCTGGACTGGATCCTTCCTGGGGCTGGATTTGGCCCCCGGACCATACGTTTGTCACCTCTGTATTAAAGGGTTGAGTTCTTTAGGTTTGGTCTGTTTGGGTTAAAACAGCCACTTTCTTCAGTGTTCATTATAAAAACGTTATTAAAAGTTTCCGATTTTTTTTCAGTAAAATCTTCCATTCTCGGATGAAGAAAACGAAAAAGCTGCACTTTTAACAGAACAAAATGAACCTTCAGGGTTTTTCTGAATCGACGAAACCTCCTGCAGAGCAATAGAAGAACACAATAAATCTGAGAGAAGTAAAAGTCTGGAGGTTAAAGTTAAAGAAACGGCAGTATTGGACAAAGTAAGAGCATCATTTTACACATCCTCACCAGGAAAATGTTCTTTAATAACAAAAAGAAATAACTTCACAGAGGGGAAAGAAGGAATAAAATCCAAAGTTTTTGTATTTATTGGCGATATAACAATGTTTCCCACTGGCAACCACCGTGGAGAGATGAACTTTGTCAAGGTTTGTCAAGAGATGCAGGAAAAAAAGCAGCATGGCGGTGTGTGTGTGTGTGTGTTGTACTTTCTGCTGTAATTTAAGCCCTTCTAAGCCAGTGAACTATTCATGGGTATAGAGATATGTTCCTCGTAATATTAGGTATTATGATCCTGTACAACTGTTGTTAATGATTAGAAGCGTTAACCTTTAATAAAACCTATGGGTCAGTTCACAAACATGTATCTGCAATAGTAACAATGCTCTGCTCTGGTTCGATTGATGCAAAGAATAGATCTACATTCAACAGTAAAGAGTTGGTTAAAGAAAATGAAAAAGAAAAACAGAAAGAAAATAAAAAGAAGCAGATGGAGGTGAATGGAGACATGTGGTTTCATGACAAATAAGTCATTTTTTTCCTTCACTTTTCACTGTTTTTAATATAATAAACCTATAGAATAATCTGAGATTTCATTAGTTTCATTTATGACTAGTAAATTATATATAAGAAAATAATATAGGAAAAAATATAGAGGATGATTACGTGGTAATAAATCACTTTGGAAAGGTTAAATAGTTTTGGGGGGGGACTGCAAAAAAAAATACAAATTGCACTGGGTCTTTACGGATTAATTTCCAAACATATCAATAACAAATCTATACTGACGAGTTGTTTATATCAGTCTGAGAAACTTAATTGAAACATCCTGCAACAAAGGAACAGTGAAAATTACAAATACCATGGTACATTTATGTTGAATATACTGTATATGTATTTATTATAGAGTAGTTGAATGTATGCAGAAGTTGAGGATTTTAAAATACTACGTAAAAAAGTACAAAGAAACATGCAACCGTGGGGTAGAAGTGGGACTGAGAAACTTTCCAACCCATTCGGCAAAATAAAATGTTGACACTGTACATTTTTGCAAAATAATCTCAATGTAATGTAATCGTTTTCCCTTCCTGACGATGGTTGGGGTGGAAGGTCGACTCCAGAACCAGAAACAGGTTTTTAGGTTGAAGGGAAAAAAAGAAAGAAAGAAAGAAAGCACTTTGGTTGGAATTTCAATAAAAGATTGGATTTTACATTAAATATTCCTACATATACGAGTCATTTTTGATTAGGATTGTTCTTGTTAAACCCAAATGAAGTGGTTTCACTGTCAGAATGTATAACTTTATCATGAAATAACCAAAGGAAGAAGTGGAAAAACACTCCACACACTTGGCACCAGGTCAAACCTTTGACCTTCATGCACCAAAATTTAACGCGCTCTATTCTGAACCATCTTGCACCTGTTGTAGAATTTACAATAATATCAGATATAAATGTTAAAAGTAATGCTTCAGATAAAATCTAACATTCTTGGAGGATTAGGGTTGAATACAGATGAGCACAGTTTGAGATGATCCTACGCCCAGTGGGGGATTGAGGTACATTAGAATGAGAATAAACAATGGAAGCTTCCAAAAGGAGCCAACACCCAGCCCTTCAGGACCAGCAGAGGGGTTGGAGGAGGGGTTGACGGGAAGATGTTATAAACTGTATGTCTGAGTGTCCCCTTTAATGTCATGGGACCGTTCAGGCTGTGGACACTCAACAACCAGACTTAGACTAGACTTTTAGGACTCCTGACTATATAACTTGAATGTTATTTATTTATTTATTTTATGTTATTTTTTAATACTGTAATGGTACGGCCACATCGAATGCAGATTTTCATATCCGCGCGTTGAGATTACATACATAGTCAATGGGGAAACACGTTTTGACACAGATTCACCTGGGGATGGCATGTTGAAACGTTCCTGCGGCGTGATGGAGGAGTTTCTGCGGTGTGTTAGAGCATCCGGGCAGTGGAGCGGCACGTCCATGTAAATGCTGGATTTGAAAATATTGAACTTTTCAGGTGAATTTGTGTGACTCAGTGCTATGACAGCCAATCAGCGTTGAGATGCTGCCGTCGTCGTGATGGAATGATGTACAATGCTCGGACCAACCCGGAATGAGGCAGAAAGAAAAACTGAGCCTGAAATACCGTTGAAAGTGGACTTCATCCAGACGGAGTTCCTGGATGAGGTGGTGGAATTCCCTGCTGCAGTCACTTCTGCAGGATCAGGGGAACCCAAAATTGACTGTGTCTGGGCCTTGGACGTATGGAACCTCCAGAGCAGGTACAGAGCAGTAACCCAAGTGATCTGAGCCATCGTTGAGGACAGACTGAAATGGCGGGACAGATTTAGTTTTTCTGTGTTAATCCAGCGTCCAGACTCAGTTCGGAGTGTCCAATGTTTTGTGTTCTGAGTGGCTGGGAATTATCTAGTGTCCGAACTCAGGTGTTTAGGCGGCGCGTTACAAGAGTACACGCAAAAATTTGAATTTGATGTGGCCGTAGCATTAGTGATTGTAAATTATGATTGTGATATTAAAATAATGAAAAGATAATGAGAAGACTCAGAGGTATTTCTTAACCAACCACTATTAGATCTGAATATAATTGAGTTAAATATGCTTAATTAATTATAAAAGTATTGGGTTTTTTTTTGTTTTTTTTACCAAGACGTACCTTTCCTAAAAACGTCATGGAAATTGGTCCCGTAGCTTTTTGCATTAAGCTAGTTATAATCAGACACACAAACAAACCGACTCAAACACAACACCCCCTGATGATGAGGGTAATAAAATCAAACATCCAATTAAATATGTTGTCTGTATGGTTTAAAAAGCCCAAACATTTTTTTAAATGATAAAAAAAAAAATATGGCTTCACTAAACCATGAGCCATGAGTGAAAACAAAGACATTTTTTAAAAATTATTTTATTTTTATTATCATTCATATTCTCTGTAAAATGACCAAAGAATCATAAATTCTGCTCAGGTACTGTATGTAAACTTATGAGCAGAGCCGTGCATTGGTTTTGATACTACATTTTGTATCATCCAACATAACATGAGCTACTTTACTGTACATTTATTCCGAACTCATTTAGTGCTGATAGTTGTTCCGTAGAATGCAGTTGAACCCTCTTGTTCCCATCACTCGGCCCATTAGCTCCGTTGGACTGAAACAATACGTGTCCACATCACCGCTCCATCCTTCATCTTCATCCTCTTAAGTGTTGAAGAAGTTGAAAACTCAGCTCCTCACTCACCGTTCCTGTCATTTATCATTCAGGAGTGCTTTTAATTATTCATTTTTTTTCTGTGTCTTGGGTAATCTGAGGGTAAGACCTTGTGGTGATTTACAAGAAAGTTTCAATAGATGATTGTGGTGATCTTTACCGACTCCTGCTACTTCATCTTCCTTCCTGTACTTGATATTTTTCTGCACGTTTATGTTCAATAGAGATGCACAGAAGAAGAAAAACAACATGAATCCTTTGAATTACAGATGCCAGATAAAATAAAGCATCAGGGGACATGTATATCTGTATTTAATCGGTGTATCTTCTTCATCACAGAAGTGCAGCACAGATGCAAATCCTATTCGGGGACAAGGACCAGATGTTTTATTTTACTGTTGCTGTTCATTTCATTGATAATTTTTCATCCAGTTATTTAAAAGGTTTTAATTTTCCATTAAGTACAAGTAAAACAACAACAGCAATGATGTCAGAACTTAGAAGTAAAAGTTCATTTCTGGACACATTAGACCACAGGTGTCAAACATAAGGCCTGGGGGCCAAATCCGGGCCGCCATCGGCTCCAGTCTGGCCCGCAGGATGAATAACAATGTTATTAATGGTGTAAAAATGATTTTAATTCAGGTTCTATGTACAGAATAATTAGATCTCATTTGGGTCAGACCAGTAAAAAATGATCAGAATTATTTATAAATAATAAAAACTGCAGATTTTACTATGAAAAAAAGTCAAATCACAGGAAAATCATCCTTTTCCAATAACGTGAATACCTTGAACAAATGTGAACCAGCTGAAATATTAGAGGCAGAACATTTTTAAAATTGCACTTGTTTTGTTTTTGTTTAAGACATGTCATGTTGATGTTGTTCACATTTTGAAGGAAACATTATAGATGTAAATGTTACCATAATGTAATTGTTATTATTTTACTGGTCTGGTCCTTTTGAGATTATATTGAGTTGAATGTGGAACGGAACTAAAATGAATTTGACGCCCCTGCATTAGACCCATAAAATGTTTATATTCTACTGAATGGGATGACAATTAAACACATTTTCCTCTCGAGTAAAATAATGCTCTATATAGATAATAATATTTAACCACTAAAACCTCATGGCCATTGATTTTTTTTTTTTTTTTTTTGTTTCAAGTGAATCACCCACTTTCTTAAAAAAAAAACCCAAAAAACAGGGACATCTATACAGTAGTATTTTTTGTTTGGTTTTTTTGCATAAAGTTGCCGACAAACAAGCAAAAAAACCCAAAACAACCAAAAGCATTCCCCTTCCCCTTTTGTAGAAAGAAAAAAAAAAAAAAGTACACGTAAAATAACAGCAATGATGTCGAAACTCACATTGTAAGAATAAAAATAAAACAAAACTGCTGTCTGGGCACATTAGACCCATAAACTGTTCCAGTCCTACTGAGTGGGACCACGATTACATCAAGCAGATTGCTAATGACGGCATTGAAACCCAACGACAAAACATACATCAATTAGATTACTGCGATTGTTTTCCGTTCAGCTCATTTATCTGTGAGAAACAATACCATACAAGGTGAATTGCATAATTAAAGGTAAAATCCCAAACGCCACAGTGTGATTTCTCCCCATTATGTCGCCAAACAGTCCCACAGAGTCCAGTTGTGCAGTATGTCACCGAGGAGTTCACAGACCGGAGCCAAAAGTCTGCGAATCTACCCCTTCTGTCTTTCCCTGCGACCCACCCCCCCTCTTTATTTTGTACAAAGGCACCAACAGTGCATTGTGGTTTGATTAAGAGCTCCCAAGGGTTCGACAGAGGGAAGAGAATGTGTTTACTACAACACTTTTATGCCATATACAATGTTCAGTTTGTGGTCTTGATTGAGCCCAGTAGGCCTATTGAGATTGCAGCCTCTGCTCTCTCCAAAGCTCTGGGGGTTAATTAACCAGACTAGGTAACTAGCTAGCAGCCTCCGAATGCATTAGCAGACAAACAGACCTATTGAGCCTCTGTTCGTTTGCTCGTATTAGACGGCGTTGGCAAATTTCACATATTTTTTGCAGAGAAGACCGTGGGATGTGTAGTAATGAGAGGTGGATAAGTCCAGCCACGGAGTGTGTGCGGCCACTTGGGTTGTCGGTTCGGTGCAGCAGATGTGAGACTCTGGAGAGACACCCCCCTCCCCTCGTCCAAGATGAGGATTGTGCGATATATAAGGGACTCATTTTTGGCTTGGTTGGCTTTTTTTCTCTACAATATACTGACAGTGTCGAGAGGCTACTCTGCTGCTCTCTGTGGCTGTGGTAAGATACTTTGACTTCAGCAGAAATGAAACTCGTATTGTGAAGATTTATTTATAGGGGGATTGTGTTTTCATGTGATATTTTAGTGCACATACAAAAAAAAAAAGAAAAAAAGGCAGTGTCTTGGATTTATTCGTCCACAAGGTCTACAAGTACAACGCTTCCAGAATAAAAGTAGTGAAATTGTACAATACTATTAACTTTTCAGTTGAAGATATAAGCACGTAAAAATGAACAAATGTGAAAATTAACATTTTTGGAATGGAAAAATAACAATTATGCCAGAAATGAACTCATACCATTTAGATTTATTTACAGGGGAATTGTATTCCCATATATTTTAGTGTCACAAGCACACACACATGCATACTTGTTACTTTCTCATGAAGATCAAGTTTGTAATCCATTAGCCATTGGGAAGGGAGTGTGAACATCCTTTTTTAATATAAAATTAAATTTAATTAAAAATATATATATAATAAATTAGAAAACTAAATGCAATTAAAAACAATTAAATAATAAAAAAATGAACAAATTAAATAAGATATCAAATAAATAATATTTTTAAACAATAAATAAATAAACATTTTTAATTACTTAGTTAGTTACTTCCCAGCTTCATCACTAAACATCCTCATCCTACTTTTGAGATCCGATCATTTGAAAACTTGTACATGAGCTGCACAGTATCGAACATAACCTTGATGATCCACAACCCTCAAAATGGAGCTTTGTCTTTATCCCCTTGTTCCTCAATTGGTTTATATGTGCCACACTGCGCTTGCATCTGCCTTCAGACAAATGATTATTTTAGACTCCTGCACAGATGGGAGTAAATCCATGTCATCCATGTCCCATAAAACTGGCTCCAATGCCACCAAACTTCACAAAAATATCATTACGCCAGATGCCCTTTTGAGGAAAATGGAAACGGCTTGTATGTTTTCAGATGCCACACTGTGCTGCAACTGTCTTAGAACACAACTTTTTGTGTGTATGTGTGTATACCACCAAGCCCATTATCATCCTATTACTCATTTGCTCATGTGGAGCAGATGAGTAATAGGATGCTGCAACAGGGAAAATGGTACAGTGAAGATGAATGTGTCTCTTCTACATGAATCTCCAATTACAACATAAACCCAAACCTTGCTGCTTGTTGTCTTTGTGTTAATATGTCTCTTCAAGTTACACAAATAATACAAAAATAAATACAAATAATAATAATAATAATAATAATAATAAAAAATCGCATTTCCGTGGTACAGATGGTGATTCTAAGTTTAATTGGTTTCCGCCGGACCGGGTATATATTGGAGGGGTGTTAGCTTTTTTGGGTGGACTCTTTTTATTCCTGACTTTTTCCTACCTCACCTCCAGGGCTGTGACACCGGTTCCAGGAGCATGCACGCCAGGCTGTGCACTCGAGAGGGATTTGCACTGCTAGATGCAGGTTGGCTGCGCTTAGCCTTTTTGCTAGCTTTTGTTTTCTTTTTTGGTTGACCCAGTGAGTTTGGACGTCCTGTTTCAGTTCATTTTTCAGTTATTTTGACAGGGTTTAGTTGTGTGTTGTGTTAATAGGGAAGGGGTAGCGGTATGTACTGTTCCATACAGCACTTTTTCCCAGCCCTGGTCCTCAAGTACCACTATCCTGCATGTTTTAGAGGTTTCTCCCTCCAGCCACACCTGACTCAAATGATCAGCCTGTCATCCAGCTCTGCAGAAGACTGATAATGACTGTCAGGTGGGAAGAGGGAAACATCTAAACCATGCAGGATAGTGGTACTTGAGGACCAGGGTTAGGAAACCCTGCTGCATAGGGTTGGCCTTACCCACATACTGTCCTTGTGTTAATTTGGCCAGCTCACCTGAGTCCTTCTTTCTTTTGAAACTTTTGAGGTTCATTTTTGTTTTGTTCTGGGCATGGGAAGTGGGTTAATTAAGTACAAATTAATTTGCTAAAAATTAAAATTAAGATTTTTGCAAATTTTAACCCTTTTCAAATATGTTGCAACCTTCGGGTCATAACACATACCTATAGAGACTGAAGCCTAAATCTGGTCCATTATTGTCTTAACCAGCGAGTGCGATGTTTAATGAGCAGACGACGCTGGTCTGAGAGGCTTCACTAAAGTGCTGAGGCTTAAGGAAAAGAGGAGGATGATTCATCTTGTTTGTAAGGTGAGCCTTTATTAGGGCCAAAGTAAGAAAAAGGCCTTGGCTGTAGCTCTTCCACCCAGAGGGTCTGTAATTGCTTTGGGCTGCACCTTGAGAATTTGATGAGTCAAGTCAAGACTTTTGTGTTTGAGTGACTGAGCAAAAAAAAAAAAAGAAAAAAAACAGCTCTTACAGTGAAAGTGAATTATCACAGCATCACCGTGGAAACGCAAAAGTGGAAAACCACAGGGTGCTTTAATGCATCAGACATCAGGACTCCTTTATTTTGTTCACGTAATTGCTTTCATATGCATTAATGAAGGAAAAAGCACCGAGCCTGCAGTTAATTCATGGTTTTTTTTTTGTCTTTGTGAAAAACGCAATGCACAAACCACCCCCAACCCCCCACCCCCACTGACTCGCATCAACAAAATAAATGTCAGAGTACTGCGAATGGTGTATCTGACTCCTCGCGGTGCTCGATACATTTTTCTCCTGGCTGATCTTTTATTTATGTCACATGCAGTTTTAATAAGGATCATCTTCACATCGAGGTGTAACTTGATATTAGAGGAGTGCAGGAATGTGTTGTCGAGAGGAGAGAAAGGGGGGAAAAAAAGACAAAAACATAGCTCGGCGAGATGAGGCCCGGAGCGTATTCACCGCTTATGGTGTAGACAAAATATTTACGTGAACCAGACGATACTGCAGATCTGCTCCCTGTGACATTTTCAAATGAACGTCACTTTAGCTTGGATTTGGAAAAAAAAACTATGAATGGTTTGAGTTCGTCTGTGTGTGATCTGTGCTGTACCAAACCAAATGCCACCTCTACAGTCAGTCTAGTCTGTAGCTCAAAGCAGCAGTGGCTCAGTTGGTAGAGTGGGTTGTCCAATAACTGGAAGGTTGGTGGTTTGAATCCCACCCTTTCATGGTCATGATAATAATAGTAGATTAGATTTATATATTTTTTTGTATATGTACACACATACTCAAAGCGCACAGTAGTTCCATTATTCATTCTCTCTCACATTCTGCCTCTAGTGGTGGTAAACTACATTTATATCCACAGAAGGATGTCAGCCCCAGACTGACAGAAGCATGGCTGACATGTTGTACCTACAATCCCTCTGACCACCACCAAACATTCATATGCGTTCATACACCACTGGGAGTAGCAGCACTGGAAGCAATGAGGCTGAAGTGTCTTGCTCAAGGCGACAACAGGACGGAGCGGGATTCGGTTAATGGATGACCCACTATACCAACCGCCCCTGTGCTGTTGTGTGCCTCCAGTCTTGCCTCCAGTGCTGCTGCTCACACTGGTTTATGCATGTGTATGACATTCCAAATTTAATGTAAAAATTGCAAATTGTAGAGGGTCTTGATGTTAATAATACATCAATATTCTGTCTTAGAATGTTAATGTGTGTTTGTTGTTCCTCCTTTCGTTGGCATGTGTTTGTCATTTACCTTATGATAAAAACAACACTGGAGGCAACCATGGTGAAATGTCTTGTCCAAGGACACAACAGCACATACTGTAGGGGTGGCTGTTGCTCAGTTGGGTGGTTCCTCCAAAAACCCTAGGGTTGGCAAATCCTGATGTCATGAACAGTCATGTGATGTTGTGTCCTTGGGCAAGACACTTCACCCTTCTTGCATCTAGTGTTCACACTGGTGTATGAATGCATCGTAGCCACTGCCCCAGGGTAACTGTGACTACATGTTTAGTTTACCACCACCAGAGGGAGAATGTGAGAGTGAATGAATAATGGCTCCACTGTGCGTTTTGAGTATGTGTTCATAGAAAAGCACCATATAAATCTAATCCATTACTAGTCAGTTTACAAAAACGAGATGCCTTCCTTTGCGTGCTAGCTTGGTGGTTTCTCATACCTCAGATGAGTCATTATCGTATAGGTCCATCACCCCCCCACCCACCCACCCGCACAAAAAGCACTACATCAAAGCTTTATTTTCCCTTTTTCTTCCTCCTCTCTCACCACCAAATGGTAAATCCCTTTATGCGTCTCCTTTGTTACATCTACAGATGGTTGTCCTATCTCACACTTGTGACTCTCTGATCACACAGGCGCCATGAATGTGTCTTAATGTGATGTTTTGACTCGCTCCTTTGTAATTGCAGCCAATTTCCATAATGCCCCCCACCTCTCCTCCTCCTCTTTTGCATCTAAAAAGTACACCCTACGTTCTCCAACTTGGATCCTGTGACTTTTTAAAAATAGACTTCTGCATGGGAAGACACCAGCAGCCTCTCTTATTAAAGCAGAATGAAGTGTACTGTATCTGTCGAAACAAGATAGGTTTGAAGTGTCTCCAGCAGGCCCTTTGGATATCCTGGATGCTATAATGGGGCCCATGGGCTTTGTCATACATGATATATATCAAATTAATTGTCACAGTGGCCACTGGCCAAGACAAAACCACACATCATCTTCATGTTGTAGCAAAAGGAAGTTGTCAAACTCTATTTAAAGTGAAACGTAAAACTTTCTGCCATTTGACCATTTGAGACGTCTTTCAGATCAGCAGACCGTTGGAGCCTGTGGTAAAAAAAAACGAAAAAAATGTTTTAAGTAACAGGCAGCTGGAGTTTGACACTAAACACTGTCTTAAAGTAAACACATAAACAGAAATAATGTTTTCCTGACTCGAATTCAGCAGACAGAAATTCCAAATTTAAAATACAAATTGCAAATTGTAGAGGGATTTGATGCTGATGTTAGATCAATATTCTATCTTATAATGTTAATGTGTGTTCAGGTGCTTTTCCCACTGTCGGAACCTTCTGTAGTTCCTATAAAGTTTTTAGTTCCTGGAACCTTCTTCCCCGTGTTCCCACAGGATAGGAACTATATCATTCCTTGAACCTTTTTCACTCCTACTCACAGGCAGGGCCTTTTTTAGGAACTATAGGACATCTACAGGTCTGTTTACATGGGAGTTTTTATTCTTGTTTAATTCCAAATAAAAGTTAATTTCGCTTTAAGACGAACCATATAAATGGTCCCAGATACATCAGAGGGCCAGACGTTGTTGCTTTTGGGTTCACCCCATCCTGCAGAAGTGCCTACAGCACAGGGAATTCCACCACCTCCTCCAGGAACTCCGCCTGGATAACGTCCGCTTTCAACGGTATGTCAGGCTCAGTTTTTCTTTCTGCCACCTTCTGGGTCAGTCGGAGCGCCATACATCATTCTGACGCAACGTTGGCAGCATGTCAATGCTGATTGGGTGCCTTGGCTCATTTTCACACGAATTCACCTGAAAAGTTCAATATTTTCAACCAGAGCATTTACGCATATTTGCGGTAAAACGTGCCCCAGTAACACGTCCAATGCGCTGCCTGCGATGAATCTGTGTTCAAACTCGTCTCTCCTTTGACTTTGTTTGTAATCTCGATGCATGAATGTGGACATTTTCATTCAGTTACTTTTATTCTGGAAACACTTCACCTGTAGACCAGTGTAATTCCTGCAAACACTAGAGCGCAGTCATCGAGCCATTATCCCACTCAAAAGTTCATTGTATTTAAGACTTTTGATGGTGATTAAAAAAGAGGCCTTTGATTTTCCACATCCTTCTTATTACCCAAACATCTGCTCAGATAAATGCGACGCAACCCACAAATACACACATCAACTGTTACCTGACAGGTTACCCATAAATCAACTGAAAGTAAATCAATCTTACAGTAATTATTGCATTTAATGAAAACAGAATATGTTTGCTCACCTTTTATTGTTTTTTTGTTTTTGGTTGGGGTGGGGGCTGGGGTGTCCATGTGTTCCGCCTGGACATTCAGTAATTAATTGTTGGAAGTCCTGTCTATTCAGACCATCTGGACTATAATTAGGCCACAGTAGTGCCCTCTAGCTTAGAGTCATCAGGTTTCTTTTTTTTTTTTCCCCCTCTTTGCCAGATTGGAAGCAATAACCTTTTCCCCTGAACTTTTCTCCCGTCATGACACAGCGTTCACAGACGTAACCCTAAGGGGCACCTTGGGACAAGTGTAGCGGTGTACTGTAGTTTTTTTTTTTTTTGTTTTTTTGGCACTACTTATTGTGGCTTCTCACACTGTGGCATAAAATGAAAAATGCAGGAACGAGGTCAGTAATAAAATCAGTGATGTTCGGGACAATTTATGCAGCAGCGGCAGTCATTAGCATGGCTATGTGATTTAATTAAGAGGAACAGAGATGTTAAAGGAGAAAAAATAATTACCTATTCATATATACCTGATGATACGTGACCTCTTAACTGTGTAATGTTGCAGCATATTCACAGGTTAAAACGCTGAGATGACCAAGTTTTTCCTCCACTAGAGTCTGTCATGAAACCACTTTAACCCTTTGATGCATGAATTATGAGAATGTTCAAGAGTTTACTTCCTACGTGTTTTTATTTCTCTTCAGGCATGAACAAAGCAATGTGATTGGCGTCTTTTTAATGAACCTATTTTTTATGGAGTTACAAAAATGTCCACTCAGCTGGAAAACACGTGTTTAAGCTTCGAACCAAAGAAACATGTATTTAAAACACAATATCACAACACTATGGAACAAGGCAGACACAGCAGACCTCTGCCAAGGCTTGATTTTTTATTGACATGTGAGGTGTTGAACTATCTGAAGTCCGAAGGTGAGATGATGGGAATGCAAAAAAACCACCAGATTCTATCTTGTATGAATCCTTAGATATTACCACTGATGTGTTTGAGCTGTTGACCTTTAGTGTGACCTTGACCTCATAAAAGATTTTTAATGCAGGATTTGTTTAAGACTGTTTTATTTGATTTTTGAATGTTTTTATTTGATTTTTATTTCTATATTTTTATTTTTGAAATTTTTATATTTATATTTAAATTTAGGTTTTAATTTTTTTTTTAATTCTTCATTTTTTTTATTTTTCAGTATTTTTTACATTTTTATTTCTATTAATTCTTTATAGTTTTTACAATTTATTTTAATTATATATTTTTTAAATGCATCCATGTTCTATGTATTATTATTATTTATTTATGATTATTTATATTTATTTTAAATGTATTTATTTTAGTATTTTTCTTTTTTTTATTACTTTTTAAAAAATTTTCATGACTGTAAATTATAGTCTAATAACAACAAGCAATTCATATACACATAAACATGTTAGTGCAGATCAGGTATTAAGAACAGACCAGTGACAATAATGATATGAATTGACTGATGTGAAACTAAAACAACTAAATCCATGAATATACAAAACAACTGTAGTGACCAGTGTGTGTCAAAGGCTTCATGTCTCGTCTACTGGTTCAGAACAAATGCTTTTATAAAAATTACTATACATGTGTTTTTTTTTTACTGGAATTTGAATGATCTCACTTTATTATTGTTGCTTTTATGACTCCTCTTTGTACAGTGTTGACTTTATGATCCTTTGTGATGGAGTTGATCCTCATGTTGAAAACGTGGGTTGTTTGAGGAGTTTATCACTTCCTGTAGATAGACACTGTGAGTCATCAAGTCAAATTGTAAAATCGTGACATGTCAGTGAGTATATTTTGTTATATACAGTCATGGAATAAGTTTAATCGACCACCTTTTGTTTTTGTTACCCTTAGTTTAGTTGTTTTTAGCCGGTTAAAAAGATAAAAAAAATTATACAAACAGTGAAAATTTTAATCTTACCAAGTGCACTTCCTCATTTTATCCATTAATATTTATCATTATACTGACAAAGACAGTGCTTTTATTCTTTTCTTTTATTCTTTTTTTTTTGTTTTAAATTGCATTGTGTTTGGACATTGTTTAAGCTCCTCACCCATACTGTTCCACAGTCTCACCCCACACAATAACATGAAAAATATTTATGCAGATTTTATGGATTTTGAAGTTGTTTCCCTCTTAAATAACCCTCCTTGTGTTTACGAAACAGCTTTTGTATAGTTTGTGTTTATTTTTAACTTTGTACATAATTAGTGCACTTTGGAATTTTACAATGTCTTTAAATGTGAGGAATTATAATATTATATATATATTATAATTCATAATAATACAAATCATATCAACACATTTTAAAAGGAAACTATTTTATTTATTTTATTGAGTCCACGTTTTCTTTTCTTTTCTGTTTTAGTCACATGATACACACCGGGATCAAGTTTGGATCATTATCTTCGATGACTAATGATGCTTTAATAATTGTCCCCTCCCCTGTAGTAGAAAAAAACCCTGTAGAGTCACACAAACAAGTGTTGATTTGTCACATTCAGTCTCTAATTTTCAATAATCTTTTTTTTGGGGGGGGTTTGCGGCTGTGATGCACATTGATTAGAAGGTTTCAGGTTTGATTCCCAGTTGCACCCCAGTATTTCTGTGTTGTTGTTGCTTTGTTGGTCTGTTCTCTCTTGCTACACCCCTGTGGGTTTTCTCCTTCCTCCCGTCATCAAAACCAGGTTCACGTAGGTTAATTCTCCTGTCGGTGTCCCTGACCACAGAGCTGATGAAGGTCTGGAGTTGGTCCCTGAGTGCCTTCAATGGCAGCTCAAGGGCTAATGCTAACGCTAATGCTAGCTACTATGTGTGTAGGATAGATAGAGAGAGAGAGAGAGAGAGAGAGAGAGAGAGATGGATGGATGTACTTTATTCATCCCATGTTTGGAACTTTTTTGGGCCTCGGTGAGTTAGCATACTTGAGTTAGCCTGTTTTTTGTAGCACTGTTCTTCAAACAATAACTATAGAGTTGTTACTATTATTATTATTATAAGAAAAAGTCTAAATGCTAGTTTTAATCTTGGAATTCTAACTTTTTTTCTGATAATAAAACTAAAAATATATATTGAAAAAATATATTTTCCCCCCTGTGGCCATAATCATCTTCTATACAAACGTGACCCACGACATGGGCTGTAAATAAGTAACTTTACATCCGCCGCTAACGCAGCAGGCCAATATGAGAACATAAAACCGTGAAAATCATCCTGATATATGGGTCTATCTTTAGTTTTGTAGTTTTCCACTTTTCTTCCTGGGTGTTCCATTAATTTATTTGACATCTAAACACATCCGTCATATATTTTTGGGTCTTTTTTAATTCTGGCCAAAATTGGTTGGAAGACAATATTGCAATTACTGTGAGTGTGTGTGTGTGTGTGTGTGTCCGCGGAGACATATCATGCTAGAGCTCACTGAATATGTGAGATATCACCATGAAATTACATGGGCATCTACATAAAGCTAATGCACAACAGATGTAATTATCCATTTGAGTAAAGGTCAAAGGTCAAGGTCACAATTAACTAAAGGTCAAAATCACATTATCAGTTATAACTCAAGAACAGAGGGTCACAGAACGTAACGATGTGGAATGAAGATTTCTACAATTCTCATAATTGGTGTTATCATCTACGACTAATACTTTTTGAGATCTCCGGAGGTCAAAGGTGACATGTTGCAAAATTAACTTCTATAACACTGTTTGTGTGTCAAACATAGACATATCACGCCATAATTTAATCAAAACTGGATATATTATCATAGTATTACACGCACTGACGCATATATATACATATAACGAAATTATCAGTATTGCAAAAGGTCATAGGTCAAGGTTACATTTAGCAGGAAGGTCAAAATCACATTATTAGCTCTAATTCAATCACTGGTTGTCATAGAAACGTGAGATTGGCACAAAATAAGGGCGAGATTAGGCCTTCTCTGAATACTTGTTTGTAAGTGTAGTTTCTTTTTATCTGCTTTGAAGACCATGTGAATTGTAAAGTGTAAGGGGAACAGGGATGTTGTCAGTAAATGGCAGCAGATGGAAGGTGAGATGATGCAGTTACAGTAACAGTTGACTACACACACAACTGAAGCTGTGGTTGTCATGGCAGATAAGATCATAACCGTCTATCCCTGTCTTTCCTCAATAACAGATTAACAGAAATACTGCAACCCTTTATATCTCAGGTGTCAAACATAAGGTCCGGGGGCCAAATCCAGCCCGCCAAAATGTCCAGTCTGGCCCTTGGGATGAGTTTGTGAAATGTAAAAAATATATATAGCTGCGTTTCCATTACCATTTTTCGCAAAACAATAGTGATATTCCTTTGAACATGCTTCCATTGATGGTTGTTCTAGGCAGGAGCATCGTAACTCTCGTGAAATATCATCCCGATAGATTTCACTGCTGGAAGATCGACCTTTCGATGTATTGCTAGCAAAAAACTTTTTCTCCTGAATTATTTCCAGAAAAGTCTCCGTCGCCTCCTCTGTCCATGTGTATCGTGCTTTTTTCACTCCGAGATAAGTGATCATGTGACCACGTATGTCACGAATAATTGTGAAAAAAGTGTTTCCATTGCGAATTTGCGATATATTAGAATATAGAAACATCTTGAACAACCACCCCATGAAAACAAAAAAATGTTTTATCTTGAAATAACTGTTTTGTTTTCTCAAATTAATTATCTCATCTTAGGATAAAAAAGTGACAAATACTTCTTATACCTTCTCCTGGCTTCTGTACTATGACAATGTCCGAGGATATTCAGTGAACTGCAGTGATGGGGGGGGGGGGTAGTAGCATGGACAGCAGATGATAAAAGATGCAGTGAGAAGAGTGTGGCTGAAGAAAGTGCAGTGTTGAGAGAAGTGTAATAAGGTTTTGGAAGGGCAGTCCATAGAGCAGCTGATTAAATCCAAACATTCATTTAATCGAGTTTGATAATAAAACATATTAGCTCTTTTAAGCATTAGCCTTCAGCCCAATTAAGAGATTATACACATGTCAACCTGGAAGCAGTGGAGGAAGTCATTAAGTTAAGTAGACGCTGTCGATGCTCAAAACGACGGCAGGAGTTGGTGAAGTGCCACGAGAAACGAGCGTGTGTTAATGATGTTTTATTTCTGCAAAAGCGTGTGTTTGCAGCAGAGTTGATTTGGGGCTTATCTTCAGCAAACAGATGATGAAACTGGTCTCCAGTCTCAGGCTGGTAACAAACTTTTAGAGAGAGGAAAGTGTTGTGAGAAGTCCACAGAAGCACCGATGTGCCATTAAATGATTTTACAGGACTGTCGAGGTGAATTCTTCTACTAACCCCCCTCATCCCCCACCCCCACCATTGCTGAGTCGGTCGACCAATTATATTCAGAGTGCAATTATTACACTACAAATAGAATTGTATTTATTTAAAAATATATATTTATTGGAAATGTTGTCTCTGTAGCACTTGTGTTGAGTGAACAAAACCTTTATAAATGCATATTATTATTATTAGTAGTAGTAGTAGTATAGTAGTAGTAGTAGTAGTAGTATAGTAGTAGTTGTAGTAGTACCACCACCTTCACCAAGGAAGTATTAAATCCGGGTCTGTTTGTCTTTCAGCAGGATTACGCAAAAAGTTCTGAATGGAGTTTGATTAAACTTTCAGGTCAAGGAACAACCCATTACATTTTGAGCAATGAAGGTCAAAGGTCAAGGTCACACTAAAGGTCAACACCTAAAACACATCAGTGGTAATATCTCACATATTTTTTCATTCACATCGTCTCATCTTCAGACATCAGATGGGTCAACATCACGTCAGGTCACATGACACCATTTCAAGCCTTGGTGGAGGTCTGCTGTGTCTGTTCTTAATAATAATAATAATAATAATAATAATAATAATAATAATAATAATATCTAAATCTTGCCAAGTGTATATTGGTCAATTGTAGTCCAAATATCTCATCACATTTAACCTTCTGAGACCCAATAATGAAAAAGATCCACAGTTTTACTCAAAAATTATGTCCATTGTAAGTGATATAACATTTTTAAAAAATTCTGAATAACTAAAAAAAAAATATATATATATATATATATATTGTTTTTAAGCTGTTGCATTGTCCAGTTTCTGATCAAGAAACTCAAAACCTTTAAAAATGACCTAAAAACCTTGAACTTTCTTGGGTCTCAGGAGGTACAAAATAAGACATAATCACCAAACTAATAACTTGTCTGTGGGGTAGAAGAACTGATTTTTAGATCTGGAAAATAAAATTTCAAAAAATCTTACCAAGCTTAATTTAAATTGTTCCAATGTTCCTATTAGACATGTGATTGGAAACTGGATTAAATAATAATAATGATAATGATGATAATAAATATGTGCTTCCAGGTATCATTACAAGAACACATTTTTGTTGACTTTTGACCTACAGTATGTTTATTAAAATTTAATGGAATCTGTTCTGGAACACCCTACACCTTTCACCTTTCCTGAAAATTTCTTGGAAATTGGTCCAGTAGTTTGCTGACATACAAAAAAACTGAACCACGAACAATATCTTATAGTAATCTAATAATAATAACGATAATGATAATAATAGTAGTAATAATAATAATAATAATAATAATAATAATAATAATAATAATAATAATAATAATAATAATAATAATAATAATAATCATCATCATAATAATCATAATCATAATAATAATCATCATAATCATAAATAATTTATTTATATATTTGTACAGGGCTTCTTTTGGTCACCCATGTCCATCTATTTGCTTGATTGGTTTAACATTTATGTCTGGTCTTGGCAGACGTTCACATTCACCCGTCTGAAAATCGACACCAACTCCAAAACATTTCCTTTGTCCAGCGTCAGTCAGCGTATCGGTTTCCACGCCGGCCCATCCCTCGTCCTGAAACTAATCACCCACGGCCATTGTCGGCCAAATGTCTGAGTGCATTGAGCTCCATAGACGCGGATGTTTCTCACTGTCCTCCGACACAAAAACAACTAAAACCAAGGAGATACCAGACGCACACAGGCGGCCATGTTGGAATTTCTGTCTGATTAAGTCAATACAAACTAAATGAGTGCTGTTAATTTAACTGTGAGGAAATGGTTCAGTCTGTAAAGTGATTTTAAAACTAATATATGGAGTATTTATTCAGGCTGTCAAATAATTAAAATAGTTATTCATATTAATCACACTTTGGATTACTTTTTATTCATCATTATTTAAACACTTTGTTAGTCGACTGTTTTATGACAGGTTTTTTGTTTTTCGGGGGGGGGTGGCTGTGGCTCAGTTGGTAGAGCAGGTCGATCTATATATATATATATATATATATATATATATATGTGTGTGTGTGTGTGTGTGTGTGTGTGTGTGTGTGTATATATGAGTGAAATAAACAGGTGACTTTATTCTGAATTAAGTTTATTAAATGAAATTAATTTTATTAATTAAATGTAGTTTTATTTGAACATAATAATAATAATAATAATAATAATAATAATAATAATAATAATAATAATAATAATAATAATAATAATAATAATAATGAAAAAGAAAACATACAGTAAAAAAAACAACCAACCATGTTCAAAAGGAGTGGGTGGAAGTTAACACTTATAAAATCCCACCCCTTCTTACTGTATTAACTTTTCTAACAAAAATCCTCTTCCTCCAAAAGAAAAAGAACAGTACATTTGTGAACTATTTCTGATACATACATACATACATACATGTGTTTACATGCTTCTTCTTAAAGGAGAATTAACCTTTATTCTGAATTAAACAGGAATAAAAACTCTCATGTAAACAGATTCATTGAACAAATGTGTGGTGTATTCATCTGTTCTTTTCTAAAATATCTGCTGAAGTCGTATATCATTTGGCTGCTATGAAAACAAAAGCATGGTGTGAAATCCTGGAGGACAGTGTGTGTGTGGTGGTGGGAGGGAGGGAGGGGGGGGGGGGGTCCCTTGCTTCACCCCCCCCCCCCCCAACACTCCAGAGAGCCAACGGAGCAGCAAATATGTTTGAGTTGACTGTAACGATAACAGCCACCTGAGGAAGCCCATTTGTCTCACACTTCAACTGCAATAGTTGAAATACAAGAAATTTAATAAGTCTTTTATTTCTTCTTCTTCACAATATCACTTTCTTCTTTTTTTTTTTTTTTTTTTTTTAACAACTTTGGATAATATTCCCTAAGTTATTTGAACTGTTGTTTGCTAATCTTATCCCACTGTTTGTACTTCAGGCAATTTGCAACAGAGAAAGTGCTTTAATTAAACTTAAAAGTGTTTATTTGGATGAAATTGTGACTACATTGTTTCGTAGTGTTTTCACACGTCAACATTGCGTTACCTGAGCACCCACAGGCAACGCAAACACAATCCCACTTTTACTTATTTGACTGGGGTTCACCCGTGGCTGTCGTTTTTGATGAGCACCTCTGACAGATCACTATTCCAATTAAAAAAAAATCCCACTTTTTTTTTTTCCTCCACACTCTTTCATTTCCATTTACCACCCACTGCTTGTCTTCACCGCATTGTTGTAAATAAGAGGGGTGTGAAAGATGCAACCAGACCACTCGGAAGTCCCCTCATGAATTATTCAACACACATGATGGGGAAAAAAATAAAAACATTGTGTTAGGATAAGTACCCGTACAACTAAATATAGATGAATTGTTGATTTGTTACTTGAAGGCAGTACATGGGGGAAAAAAAAAGAACATTAGAGCTGATGAAGATGAAAGTGTGTCCCCATTTGCTTCTGTAGAGAACATTCACTTAACAAACATGGACTAAACATGTCACTGCCTAAATAGAAGCAACATTAACAAACGAAAAGCAGAGCACAAACATACTGGTAAATTATAAAGTGATGGAAATAAACCAATGAGATGGTTTTGTTTTTCATTTGAATTTTACTATAGTGGCTCATTATGTTTGGATGGACTACTTTCTATTTTCCCACTATATATATATATATACATACACACACATATATTGTATTGTATATAGGTGTCCTTTAAGTGTTCAGACATAGGAGACATAATACATTCCATACATAGTCTATATTTCTTTATATTTAAAAATTGTTTATGTCAAGAATGGTTTATTTTTCCTATGTATGAAGACTTAAGGGGGATCCTGTGTATATGTATGTGTATGTATAGGTATTTGTATATGTGTATAGGTATGTGTATGTGCTGGGTGCGATTTGCTGGGGGGATGGGGGGTTGATCGCCAACTCTGGTTTTGGACATCACCATTATTGTCCTCCCACCATGGAGCGACTGACCCAGACCCTTCAGGTAGTTGTTGACTATTGGTCTGCTGTCAGTATCTAACTTTAGATAGAGTTTATCACCCACTTTGGGCTGCAATCATAAACTAGAAAAGCACTCTGAGAGCGCAGACCTCCGCCAAGGTAGACCCCCCCCCCCAGTGTTTAATTCAAGTTCCACATATTTGTGCTCTATTGGGTCAGAGCAGTAAAATATGACCTAAAATATATACAACTGTAGATTTTATCTTTAATTGTAAAATAAATAAATAAAATGGCTTTAACATATTTATGTTATATATAATTTTACAAAAAATTTAAATGGCTATATGAAATGTAAATTTATGTGATTTAACCAATTTGGCTTTTGAATATTTTAAGGATTTTTCATTGATTTTTGTATTAGTTTATTTTTTTGGTATTTTTTCACCCACATTTAGTGTATATTTGTGTGTTTTGTGGGAAATTGGAGAATAAAAAAAGAACATCCAGAGACAAAACAGTTGACCAACAAAATCAAAATTAACCCAATGCATATATATATATATATGTGTGTGTGTGTGTGTGTGTGTTTTGTTTTTATTGGCTGTGTTGACAGTCACCCATGCTACAGTGGTAAATACAGTGTAATTCCTGCTTCTATATAATCATTTGGCTACATGTCATCTGCCACTTAAAGCTTCTTTACAGCTGCTGAAGATAAGCCGGTGTCAGTGGGAGGGAAATATGAGGACAAAGAACTGCGCTGATATTATTATCAACATGATTACAGCTTTTTGGACATCCGCCCTGCTGCGCTAGGAGCTAAAGCGAGCAGTGTGACGCCCCATAAATGCATTATTGACAGAGATGTTCCCATCCGCACTCAGCAGGACACTCATTTTTGACGTTATCTTTTTGCCACCTGCGTTCCTGTTGTTCTACGACCGCATCACGTGACCTGATCAATATCCAATAAACCTCTGTGATCCTTGCAAGGACTGTAATCTCACAGGAGGGTGGCGATTGGACGGCCTATAACAAACTATAAAGTCAGTTGAATTGGTCAGAAGGCTGCTTTGATTCGTACTTGCAGGGTTCATTAACCCCTTGTAAAGCGAGTAATGATCATTGGGTCAAATACAGAGGTGGCATCTTCATGTATGTGCACACTGTTCTGGAATTTGGGCTAATTTTGCATTTATGCCCCTTTGGAAAATTAAAATGAATAAAAAAAGGCAATTTTTTTTGCTTCGTTCCAGCAAGGGAAAGTGTGAAAGTGTAGAAAAACATAAACCCATAAAGACCCAAACATCCACCATTGAACAAAACCATCAACTGATAGAAATTGTTTAATATCTACTCATCCACTAATGTGTTTATTCACATATAATCAAAGAAAAAATATACAAATGAACTAGGGCTGTCAAACTATTATGATTTTCAATCTGATTAATCACAGGATTACTGTGGATTAATTGTGATTGATCATGATCGTGAGATATAGTTATAAATACGTGATAAGAAATGCATGTATGAGAAATTGAGTCAAAATTAAGAGGTAAAGTTGCAAAATTGAGATAAAAAAAAACATAACGTGATAAAAAAAGTAACAATCATGAGATAAAGATCATAATTATGATACAAAAAGGCACAATTTCTCTCCATCGAGTTTCCTTCTGAATAAGAAATGCACAGGTAAGAGACAAAGAGCTGAGATTTTGAGATAAAGTGACACAATTGAGATTAAAAGTCATACATATGAGATTAGAAATGTATAATTATGAGAAAAAAAGTAGAGATTTTGAGAAAAAGTCAGAAATATGAGATACTAAATGCTAGCCTAGCCATGCTAGACCCACCTAAAGTAATACCGTAGTAGTCTAGCTATCCTCCTAGTTATCCACCATTTTGTTTGGCCATTCCTAACTTTCTCCAGACTCCTCTGTGACCTTTACGGCGTCTAACTACATCATCCTAAAGATTACGCTGATTGGTTGTAGTACCGTGCTATTGCATACAGAGGATTTGAAAGACAACCTTTTAGCCCCGCCTCCCCTGAATATGAAGCATGACGAGACTCATACATGAAATGAATAGGGATAGCGCGGCTAGGCTAACTAAATGCACAGTTAAGAGAAAAAGAGTAGAGATTTTGAAATAAAGTGACACAATTGAGATAAGAAGTCATACATATGAGATAAGAAATTTACAATCATGAGAAAAAAGTAGAGATTTTGAGAAAAAGTCTGAAATATGAGATACTAAATACTAGCCTAGCCACGCTATACCCTCCTAAAGTGCTACCGTAGTAGTCTAGTTATTCTCTATGTAACTTTTGGCTAGATTTTGAAATAAAGTGACACAATTGAGATAAAAAGTCATATGAGATAAGAAATTATGAGCACAATTATGAGTGATGACAATATGCCCAGAAATGTTCTAAAAAGTGGAAAATAAAAAAAAGGAATATTTTAAAATGACCTCGCATGGAAGAAAAAAACATATTTTCCTCTACAGTAAAATAATGCTACATATAAGATTTATTTCATTTTTAACCACTAAAACCTCAGGGCCATTGATTTTATTTTTTATTTTTTCAGTTTCATGAGAATCATCCATTTGTACTTGACTCATGAACCTTTGATCCAAATGCAGCAATGAATCAGTTATAGAAAAGTGTGAACAATACACATTTTTTTCTCTTGTGTCGGTAACCTTGAATGTGTTTTCTCTAGGATTCATGTACAAAACAGAACGTTGACTTTGTTGTTGTTTTTTTACTGCATGCATTAAATAGTAGACGACCCTGAAAGACTCAAAACAGTATTTACAAAAAGGTTTGAAAGATGCATCACAAAAGTTGGCAACAACTCTCATCTGTAAAGTGTATTATTATTATTATTATTATTATTATTATTATTATTATTATTATTATTATTATTATTATTATTATTATTATTATTATTATTATTATTATTATTCATTCAGCCCAATATGATCTGAAAAGGTCCAGACCAGTAAAGTAACCGTAAAATAACAGTGAAAAGAGTCAAATTACAGTCGGGGTGGGCAACCCCCCCCCCAGGGTGTATAACAACAACGTAATAGCATTTCCAGAATTTTTTTTTTTTTTAATAAACAAATAATTAAATATACATAGTTTATTTCCATTGACATTTACAAATAAATAACTATATTAAGGATATTAATCAACAGTTTGACGAAAATGGGTCGAGAATTCTGTTTCTGAGCTTGTGATTGGGTGGGCACGGCTGTCAATCAGGATGGGCCCCACCCACCCAGGCCCGCCCATAGATCCGCCCCTGCATAAAAACACAACATTACAACATAAGATTACATACCATGAGTGCGAGGAAATCTGTTGAGTCTATTGGTCACATGACTGTTGGTTTTCAGCCATAGTTTAAGTTACTTTTTAAAGCCGGCGAAACCCCTCAAACTATTCGAATTTGTGGAAATAATAATCCCAAAAAAATGTCCACGAGCCGTACCATCGCCCACCCTAATAATGTATATGCCCTGATCACAATTTGACAATTAAAACAATTATTTATTAGTATGAAAATGACCCACATGGTTCATTTGAATGGTTTAATATTTAATGTTCAGTCAGTGAAGACACATTTACCCACTGAAACCAATAAATTACATCTAAAATCTACATTTTATTTTACTTTTAACACATACTACATACACAACGTGTATACTTTTATATTTTTGAAAGGTTTTGAGGGGTAATATTTGGGGCCTTGGAACAAATTCAGCCTTTGACACTCTATTTACGAAAAATTCAAGGTATGAAAAGACTCTTGGAACGAATTTATTTTGTAAGTTGAGGTTCCATTTTAGACTAAACTTTTAGTAACAGGCAGCATTTTACAGGAGCGTCAAGCATTTATCAAGCCGCCTGGTCTTATCATCAGTGCGTTAAAAGTACATTTTGCACACATTTCCATTCGCATCAGGGACAGAAGTATGTGACACCCAAAACAACAGGCAAACAAATGCAGATAGAAATCCAAGCACATTTACTTTGCAGAGGATGAAAATTATTCATGTTAGCTAAAAGGAACATGACATACCCATGCATCTCCTTGATATCCCATCAGTGTTTCGCTACACTTGGCAGGAAATCTTCTACAAATATCTGTGAGACATTTCGGCACTTCTTCCTCCTCTACATAAAAAGAAATTCAGAACCTGCTTTTTTTCCACAACCTCATCCTGTTATGCTGATAATTTGTGGATGTGTGATGTTGTCTGTCTTCATCTACCCTCCTCCTCTTACCCAATAGACTGACTTGACCTTTGACCTCGCAGCTCAATATCATTAAATTCGTCTTATTTCTGCTGCTGGTAGAACCTTGTGAAGACAATGCAGACTTATGCTGCCTTTAATAGCATCAGTCTTTGATGTAACGCTTGTATAATTGTCCTCTTTTACATAGTCTCAGTCATAGAGTTCACACCATCCTTTTTTTTAATTAATATTATTTAAAAAAAAATTTTATGTTATTTCTTATTTCAATCTTTCATTTTGTTGTATTTAAATTGTTTTAGGATTATTTATTTTGTTTTTATTTTTTATAAAATCAGTTGTAATTTATTTTTTCATGTATTTTATTTATTATGTTTATTTTATTTTCATTTACTGTCTTCCTCTCTACTCTCCTCCTTCTCTCACCTAATAGAGTGTCTTGACCTTTGACCTTGCAGCTCATTGCCATTAAACTCCTCTTATTTCTGCTGCTGGTAAAACCTTGAGAAGACAATGCAGCTTTATGCTGCCCTTAATATTACCAGCCCTGGTATAATTTTCCTCTTTTACATAGTCTGTCATGGTATAATATAGCCTTGTAAACTTACCCGAATCTTTGGTCTAGTGACGCTCCATAGAGCCTCAGCCACGACCAGTTCCAGTTAACCAATCCAATCACAACGCTCCATTTATATACTGAGATTGTAGGGCGGGGCTTAGCACAATGACAACAGGGTTGAAGAAGTACGAACTAAAATACAGTCTATGGTCGGATAAGTAGCATGTAAACGGACCTGGTCGTCATGTCCCACATCTTCGTTGTTGTTGATTCGGTCGAGCTACTGCTTCGTAATTATTACAAAAATAAATGCAAAAGTCACATATAGTATCTGGTCTAACATGTCAATCAGAACCCTCTGTACCTCCAGCTCTTAAAGCCCAATTAAATAGAGCAGAATACACCCGTTTCCATGGAAACCTTTATTCAGATTGAACATCTCTATGTAAACATGAAAGAAATAGCTTTAATTCTAAATTATTTTATCCAGAATAAATAATTTAGAATAAAAAAACAAAACACCATGTAAACGTAGCTAATGTTGTATATTGTGTGATTTGGCACAAACAGATAAGCAGTGTTTTTTTTTTTTGACATCGTCCACTTGTCAGGTCTGTCAGATGGATAACACAACTCATCCACCATACATACATACCATCCACTCTAGCTGCTAGCTAAGAGGGAAATATTTAAAACATGTAGGACACCGCCCCTTGAAGACTGTATTTGGACACCCCTGATCTAAAACATGCAGTATAGTGGTACTTGAGGACCAGGGTTGGGAACAACTTTTTTTTTTTTTTTTAACTGACGACAGAAAATGAAGTCCAGACAACTTTGATGCGGTCATCAGTTAACATCCCTAGTAATTTTGGGCAGATTGATTAAGTTCCTCTTTCATATTGACTGTAGATATACAGAGATATAACTCAATATCTCTGACTTTTGTCTCATGTTGTTGAATGTTAAGTGACTTATTTAGATGCAAAATGTAAATATGGGTCAATATGAGGTGGGCGTAGGTAGGGGGTGAGAGGGTTTACCGACAAATTTGAACTGATCCTGTGACTGAATCATAGCGTGGATGAAACACCCTCTGACTCAGCCGTGATGTGGGCCGTCCAGACGTGGATGGTGGGGTGGGGGGGTGGGGGGGTGACAAGAAGCAAATCCACAAGGGCTCTCGGGAAACCTACACAATGTGTTATAATGGCTGCTTCCCATGCATTTTAATCAGTTCACACAATATATCTCAGAACGCTTTTTGGTTCCAAGCCACACTGGAATGACGTTCTTCAAAAACATTTCACTTAAAATGAATACATTTAACTCTATATTGAGTTTGGAGAGCCCTGGCCCAAAAGTATATTTGAATATTTTTAGAGATGGACCAAATATCACCTGCATAGAGTCAAATTTTCATCAATTTAAATACTTTGTACTCAGGCAAATGTCCCTGTGTAGAGGAGGAAAGAAAATGCTTCACCTTTAAAACCTGTTTAGTTTCCAAGGGTCTGAAGTCATGGCTCACCTCACCCTGTCGACTTAACATCACAGTCTACATTCAATGTAGTTTGACAATGGAGATACTCACGCATCAGCCCATATGAGCCCCTTTGAAATAAAATAACCACAGTGGTACAATCACAAAATACAAACGACAGATCTTACCTTTTATGTCTCATAATCATCCACAGAGGAACAAGATTTCAATAAATGTCGTCATAGTATGATAACAAAAACATCCAAACCAAAATATATATAGTCCAAATGCAGTTTCAATCTAGTCCCAATGTAGTCTAAATGTAGCCCAAATCTGGACAAAATCTAGTCTAAATGTAGTCTAAACATAGTTCTAATGTAGTCTAAATGTCGTCCAAATATTGACTAAATGTAGTCCAAATCTCATCTAAATCTATTCCAAATCTAGTCTAAAGTTCAAATGTAGTCTAAATGTAGTTCTAATGTAGTCCAAATCTAATCCAAATGTATTCTAAATGTAGTCCAAATCTATTCCAAATCTAGTCTAAAGTCCAAATGTAGACCAAATGTAGTCTAAATGTAGTTCTAATCTAGTCCAAATGTAGTCCAAATCTATTCTGAATGTAGTCTAAAGTCCAAATGTCATCTTACAATGTGTCAAAACATTAATAAATATCCACAAACATCAATTGTGCCATTTGACGAGAAATGCCTCCAATATCGGAAGTGACTAAAAATCCTGTGTAAATGAACATAGTCTAGTCACAGACATGTGAGACTGGTTATGCAAGTTTGTGATGAAGCCATTAAGGGACGGAGCAGATTAAGGAAGTGACTCTCTCTCTCTCTCTCTCTCTCTCTCTCTCTCTCTCTCTCTCTCTCTCTCATATCCATCCTCTACCTGTTACCTGCACTATGGTGTGATTTAAGGTTGGGGGTTAGAGCACCTGCAGCACTGGGTTCAGGCTCAGGCTTTATTGGCGTCCGTGTGCACTGCCTGTGGTAGCGATGAGGAGGACCCAGCTCCACTAGCGTCCCTGTTGAGTGTTAATCTCTCTGTGGGGGCAGCAGGTGGAAAAGACTCCAATCCCTCTAAGCACTGCTGACTTATTATAGGAGCTGTGGCTGAAATGGAAGCTGAAGTGTCAACCCAAGCAGACTGGATCCTGTTCACTGTAACATCATACTGTACGTCTACAGTACACGCCTGCGCTCTAATAATTAATCGATAGCATCCGTGCTTTCATCTATAAGTACCTCCATAATGTAGAAATGACAGTGTGATCTCTAATGCACTTATGGATTTTTCACTCAGTTGCATTCGGTGTCTCGGAGACATATAATACTTTACTTTAATGTTATAAAATATGGCAGATTGTTCCTATATTATCAGTGTGAGGGCGCAGAAGGTTAAAAATCTGTTTTTCTTCATGTTTTACCCACCATGATTCATGCACCAAGGGTTTTTTTCGTATTTTTCAGGCTATAATTCACAATTTTTTTTCATAGTTTACCTAGAGTTCCGACTTATATATAAAATTATTAACACATTATTATATCATTTCACATGTTATTTTCACACTGACAACTGCAAGAGGGCGCTGTTGAGCTTAATGTTACGTTAACATACCAGGCATGTTCTCAGTTCATTGTTTATGCGTCATATAACGTTAGCTGAATGTGTTACGTTAGCATACCGTACACGATTCAATATGTTGTTCTCTACTATACATTTATTTTAAATTGTCTTTGAAGATTGAATGTCTGACCTTGGGGTTGGATTTTATCAAATAGATTTCCACCAAAAAATTAGATGTATATTTTTTCCTTCTTTATTATGCATTTTTTTTGGCTGGTGCGACTCATACTCTGGAGTGAATTAGTCTGGAAAATACAGAAAAAAAAACAAAACAAAAAACAACCCCCCCCCCCCAAAAAAATAAAATATATATATATATATATATATATATATATATATTCTGATGTCAATGCACATCAACAGTGAGAGCAAAAACAAGCAATATGTAAAACTGAGTATACCTGAATGAAAAGCAAATGATCTGATCATTGTGAGTGATATAATACACTTTTATGAATGTGACCTTTGACCTTTGACCAACATTCACCAAAATGTATTGGGTTCTATTCTGGACCACCGTTCAACTTTCCTGACATTTTCATGGAAATCAGTCCAGTAGTTTTACCATAAAGTTGCTGACAAAGATAATTTCCACTTGTACCATTGGCAGATTTTCATCGTTTATTTCAAACAAAAATATCTCATAGTTTTTGGGATTTTTCTTTTGTTTTTAGAGTGTTTTTTTTTTTCCCTTCATGTTTAATAGAAGCTGTTTTTACCCTAAAACTTAACTTTTTTCTGCTCTTCATATTGTACTCTAATACAAACATTGAGTTATGCATTGACACTTTACCACAGGACAAATGAAATAAATCAACCCCATATAGGTTGCCATGGTGACGTATAGAGGCAGCTTTTGTCTTTGTTCGTGTAACATGTGTGAAATTGGATGATATGCCTGTAAATTGAAATCTGCATCTCATCAGAACAATCTTCCCAGTTCAGTGAACCACTTTTTATTTCCTGTCTTTTAATGTACATGGACATACTTTAATTCTAAAGTATCAGTGGGCATATACTGCATGGACACTGTCACTACTGAAGTTGAAATTATATTTTTCTATCTCTTTTCATGAAATGATGTGTGTAATTTCAGTTTTTCCATTAAATCATGAATGTGATAATTAATTTATTTATGTTATGATTGTGAGATGACACAAGAAGTCATTTCAGAAGCATGGCAACAAACAGAATTATTGTTGTTTTACAGATATATTAATTAATTTTATTAGAGATGTCCAGATAAGGCTTTTTTTTCTTTCTTTTTTTTTTTACACGACTGAGTCCTTTTATTTTGAGTCATCGGCCAACAGAGGTAGAAAGCAACTAAGTAAAAGTACTTCATTACTGGACTTGAGTAGATATTTTTTTAAGTATCTCGATTTTACTTAAATATTTCTTTTTCTTCAACCTTTTTCTTCTTTCATAAATATCTGTACTTTATACTCCTTATATTCTCCTAATAGACTCTTACTTTTTGAACTAAACAGATGTGACCGTATGAAAAATAAGTCACTTCAGAAGGAAAATCTGTGACTTTTTATAAAAGAATTATGACTTTTATCTCAAAATTGTGACTCTTTTTGTCATATTTATGCATTTATTATCTCATATATAGTACGTATGTATATATATATACACCTCAGATGTGACTTTTTCTTTACATTTTTCCTAAGTTTTTTGTCCATGCTCATAAACCTGACCTGATCAAACCACTATTTGCACAGTAACTCACTTGGATACTTTTGAAACTTTTAGGATTCTTCCTGTTTAAATAAGTCTTATTTAATGGGGGGGGGGGGAGAGAGGCTGTGGCTCAGTTGGTAGAGTGGGTCACCCAATGACAGAGAGGTTGGTGGTTTGCATGTGGAAGTGTCCTTGGGCAAGACACTGAACCCTGACTCAGTCTCCCAGTAGGACTGACAGAACATTGTGCAGAACATTTACCATTATGTCCACCATGGCAAAAAAAGAAGCAGTTTTAATGTTTTATTTTGAGAAGTTGTACGTTTATTTTAATTTGACTTTTTTTCCAGTCTACTTCTGTTTATTCTTAAATCAGTTGGTAATCAGTCTTTTTAATCGAGTAAAAATTAACCTCAAAGTGCTTTGATACGTTTCTATTATATAAACTTCTCTCTCTACAAAGTAAACCCTCAGACCCACATAGTTATTCTATAGTTTGTGTTTATTTAGTCTATTTGTCAAGTTCTTTCTGCAGTCATCTCACCCATCCAATGCTTAAATGAATATTACCTGAATATCAGTGTTGAACAGACGGAATAGTTTGTATGGAGAGGGAGTGGGCGCTATGTGTCACTTTGACTCAGAAAAACACACCACTATAAAACTCTCCACACTCTTCTCTAATGAACTGATAAATTGGGAGATTGTTCTTTTTCCGCTCGTCACTTTTATAAATGTGATAAAAATGTCGATGTTCAGTTCACCACAGCTTAAGTCACCTCCTCATATATATATATATATATATATATATATATATATATATATATATATATATATATATATATATATATATATAATTCTTGCACATTTAATTACCAAGTTTTCTTACCTTTTCTGAACAGCCCTCATCTCCCTAGTTGGGATTTTTTTTAATGGCTATTAAACACAGGATTACTTCAACACTCGGAGGAGTTTCCAGTGGGACTGTTTCAGATCTGACTTTCTGATGTGAATAATATTTGACTTTTTCCCAAACCAAGGGTTATCGGATACAGAAAAAAAAAAAAAAAGCAATGTGCTCAATGTATAAAGTTTATCTCTAATTAGCTGGGATTAGTTGAGCTCTGACTTCACTCTGTAAATCATGCAGAAGGGTAATGTGTGCATGGACGCCTGTGTTTGCCTCCAGGCTGATGATCCTCACAGTTTAAGGCTTTAGGACCTAAAACCCTCCGTCATGTGACTGTGATCATGATGCTGTTGTGTCCAGTGTTAATGATTCATACAATACGCCATGTTGAGTCCAATTTATGTACTTTGATAAAATGAATCAATTCTACTGGAAAAAATAAAAAAATTACCAAATGTGTTTTCAAGCGAATCCAATAAAGGTTTTTAGCATTTCAGCCTCGCATCCACATGGCAACAGCATTATGGGTACCCCAAAATATGGTACTCATCATGCTGGACACCAGAGTGGTAGTAGCAGAGTGTCCATCATGGTGGACACCAGAGTGGTAGTAGCAGAGTGTCCATCATGGTGGACATCAGAGTAGTGGTAGTAGCACAGTGTCCATCATGGTGGACATCAGAGTAGTGGTAGTAGCAGAGTGTCCATCATGGTGGACACCAGAGTAACCAGAGTAGTGGTAGTAGCAGAGTGTCCATCATGGTGGACATCAGAGTAGTGGTAGTAGCACAGTGTCCATCATGGTGGACACCAGAGTAGTGGTAGTAGCAGAGCGTCCATCATGGTGGACACCAGAGTAGTGGTAGTAGCAGAGCGTCCATCATGGTGGACACCAGAGTAGTGGTAGTAGCAGAGTGTCCATCATGGTGGACACTAGAGTAGTGGTAGTAGCAGAGTGTCCATCATGGTGGACACCAGAGTAGTGGTAGTAGCAGAGTGTTCATCATGGTGGACACCAGAGTAGTGGTAGTAGCAGAGCGTCCATCATGGTGGACACCAGAGTAGTGGTAGTAGCAGAGTGTCCATCATGGTGGACACCAGAGTAGAGGTAGTTGCAGAGCCTCCATCATGGTGGACACCAGAGTAGTGGTAGTAGCAGAGCGTCCATCATGGTGGACACCAGAGTAGAGGTAGTAGCAGAGCGTCCATCATGGTGGACACCACAGTAGTGGTCGTAGCAGAGCGTCCATCATGGTGGACACCGCAGTAGTGGTCGTAGCAGAGCGTCCATCATGGTGGACACCAGAGTAGTGGTCGTAGCAGAGCGTCCATCATGGTGGACACCAGAGTAGAGGTTTGACTTGTTCCATTGCAAATTATTTAGCTTAATTTAAAATGTAATTTTAATTATTTAATTCTAAAAACAAAATTTAGAAAATCTACTCATCTTTATCTATAAATGACTATTCTGATCTGAGAAAATGGAAAAATAAAAAGGATGTTTTTAGTCCGTTTTCTCCATTTGTGTCAGGGAGTAACATTATTTTTGTTATTTATTTGGTTTGTACTTTCATTCAACTTGAATTTTTCTATTTTAAAACAAAAATTAAATGACCAGTAGTTTTTTTTTTTCAAATTCAAATAAAATCACCAAAACATACACTCACTGGTTTTCATTTTTTGGAGTATATATATATATATATATATATATATATATATATATATATATATATATATATATATATATATATATATATATATATATATATATATATATATCCTTGTTTTTCGCCTCAAGAAACACATTTTTTTCTTTTTTTCTATTATTACAAGCACATCAGAATTCCATAGTATATGGTCTGTGTATAGAATGACAATAAAGGGAATGTTGAATTGTATTATTCCTGCTTTTATTTCCTCATAATCGTTTGTGTGTGTGTGTGTGTGTGTGTGAGATAGTGTTTGGAGAATCTGATGCATCTTTTTAATGGTATCCAGGTCACATCCTGCAGAGGCTTTGTGTTGCATTAGAAGCCAGATTGACAGTGGTTTATTAAAGGAGTAAAGTGTCATTTTCCATGTTGGCAGCCTCACCTTAAAGCTTCGCTGGCCTTTACAAAGAACCTTTCAATAATGGATAAGGCAAAGAGCAGTTGCAGTCTCTCCTCTCATTATGATCCCATTTGATTACTTGCTGATGCTCTTTTAAAAAGGTGGGTTAATTGCATACTCTGACTGTGAACTAACCTACAAGTTAATAACATCTTTCCTTCCGGGTAGCATCATTATAAGCCTCATTAAAATAAAATGATGATTTAATAAGTTTCTCTTGCTATGACCCTTCTGAGGTTCTGCTGTTAGAAATTAAGGTATCAAACATTGTCGTTTTCTATTTTTATTTATTTATTTTTTTTGGGCTCATATTAAGCGGTCATCTCCTGCAACTGGTTAAACATGATGGTGTGTAACGCTCATGGCCACGCCTGTAGACGAGTGTTTAGAGCTGGGTGTTAATCACAGGAAGTAGATTGGAGAATAACGCAGTCCGGCTGCATATGCGATTCTCTTTTATTAGATGGCATTTCAAGCCTGGGGCCTTGTGCAAGATCAGCAGTTATATAGGACAAAGTCTGTGTTCAGTATCACACACTGAATACTATACGCCACACACTGCATTTATATATAGAATGTGTGCTACGGCGCAGTGTGCATGTGAGAAATGCAGCTTTTCCCTCTGATTATATCACCACTGGAACACTTACCTGGATGCAGAAATCCACATTGTATTCACCCAGTGTATATCTATGTAGTGTTTTTAGTGTTTTTACCATTATTTTCTGATTGGTTTTTTGCATACTTGTTGCACGGATGATTAATTAGGTATGAAGTTTGTTTGTTTCCACCCCAGCAATTAAATTATTGGTTGAATTCATACCAAATTTGGTTTATAGATTGTCACTGACTCAGAATATAACATTACATGTTCGGAAAGGTATGTGAAAGTGAAAAAATTTTATTATTATTATAGTATTTTCTCCATTTACTTATAATATTAGTGAAAACTCAAATGTTTGTAGCAGCAAAATTATTCGTTGAATTCATACCAAATTTGGTTTATAGATTGTCACTGACTCCGAATACTTACATGTTTGGAAAGGTGGGAAAGGTACGAGAAAGTTAAAATGTAAATTTTTTTTACGTCGTTTTTTTTCTCCATTTACTTATAATGGGTAAAATTTGTAATGTCTGTAGCAGCAACATTATTGGATAAATTCATACTAAATTTGGTTTATAAATTACCACTGACCCTGATTATATCTGATTATATTTTGGGAAAGGTATGTGATAGTTTGCATTTTTTTATGATTTTTTTATTTTACATCTTATTTTTTCCCCATTTACTTATAATAGATAACATTTGAAATGTCTGTAGCACCAAAAGTTTTGGTATATAGATTGCCACAGAGTCAGAATATCACTAATTATGTTCTGGAAAGGGTACGTGAAAGTTAAATTTTTTTTGTGATTTTTTTTAAATCTTTTTTTCCCCCATTTATTTTTAATATTGGCAAAATGTCAAATATCTGTAGCAGCAAAATTATTGGTTAAATTCAAAACAAATTTGGATTATAGATTCCCACTGACCCAGAATACATGTCATTACATTTTGTGGAAAATAGATCAAAGATAATTCTTTTTACTCATTTTTCCTCCATTCACTTTGAATGGGAGACATTGCAAACATCTGTAGCAGCACAAGTTCATACCAAATTTGTTTTATATATTACCAGTGACCCAGAAGATGTGGGAGCAGTAGGTCAAAGGTTACATTTTAAAATACATTTTTAACATCTTTTTTTACCCATTTACTTATCATGGGCACACTTTAAAATTTTTGTTGCAGAAAAACTTTTGGTTAAATTCATACAAAATTTTGATTAAAGCGACTAATGTTATAGAAGACGGTGTTGCTATGGTAACTATAGAGCCTCTGGACATCCAATTGGGTCCTATCTGATGACAATGAAAAGATTAAAAAAAAAACGGATTTTACACCAATTATTTACTTGTATTAATATAATATGTGAATCAATGTGTATTAAACAGTTTATATCAGTGGATGATTCTGATGTTGATGTTTGAGTCTTTATGGGTTAAACAGAAGAAGAACATCATGAGTGTAATGCATTATGGGATGCAGGATGCCCAGTGTCGTATCAAATGTGGCTGGTGAAATGCACATCTGTGTAGTTTTGGCATGTTGTGAATTTTAGTCCTGTGAAAATATGACTGAATTGGATGGAAATTACAAAAACATCTTCTATCTTTGGATCCGGAAAAAAAAAAATGTAGAGGGTGTTAAATTATACAGACTTGCTATAACATGGTAAAAAAAAATAAAAAAATAAAAAGCCCAGTCAGTTCATGGATTCAATATTAATTTCCATCATTTTTTCTGTGATGTACATCTATTTATTGCGTATTTTAGAAAATTCAACCATTCATCCCTTCGCCTGCAGATGAGATGTGACATAATTATGATCTGTAGATAATTACTTCTTCACCGTTGCCTTTTTTCTCCCTTTTCATGCACGTCTTTTGAGGAAAAACCCATATAATGTTCAAAATTACACCCCTATAATAATTTTTTTTTGGCACAAAACTCAGCTTTAAATGACATATTCCATAATGATCATCAAAGTGTTACATAGAAGTGGCTGTATTTTCTTACCATTTTGACACAGGTTGGTATTTAAAATCTACATATGTCATATAACATATAATGGTTTTGTCACAGAGCTGCTAGTTATTTGATACGCATTGTGCATTGTAATTTTCTGAGGGCATCTTGATTGTGTTTTCTCGACCTGATGGCGGAACATAATCATTATGATTATCATCGCATGTTACTCGGGTGTGGCCTATAAAACACGACTGAGCTTTTGTCCTATGACGACGCTGGATAAGACCTGAGGACTGAAGTGTTATGTAATGACAGAGACATGCATGTGGGGTCAGACTGAAGACTGCGTGTGACAGAAGAAATGTGGAGTACGCTTCTCTATCTGTTAAAGACATTAAATGTGCTAAATCATACATACTTTAATACGGGGTGTCTCCATACATAGGACAAAAAAAATGTTTCTTGACATAAACCATTTTTATTTCTATAATATATTCAATATGACTGTGCCATTTCAGTTCATTGCCCTCATTCAAACACATTCTGTAGTTTATCTGAAATATAAATAAATGCATGTTAGAATTATATATGTATGAAATGTATAATAATAAATAAAATTGAAATAAAAAATAAAGTATATATATATTTTTTTAAATACATACAGACCAGTGATGTGCGGGTTGGATGTATAAACGACCCGCAACCAAATGTTTTTTTAGGGGCACTTTGGTGGTGTAGCATTAAAATTCAAAGAGCTGTTTGGTTTATGTCTTGGCTGATCATTAGACATATTAGACATGGATAATTTGAAATATATAAGAAAACACTAAAATATTTGAAATATATTTTGGAAATAGAAATACGGAAAAATGTATTGCCAAACACATTGTGGCAGTTTATTACAAAATGAAATGAAAAAGTTCTTACATTTTGGACATTTATTACAAAATGCGGCTCAACAGGGCACCTGAATTTTTGTCCTCATGGTGTGACTGTGTAAACAGATGAATGTCTCCATTAAGACATAAATACAAGCAACAACACAAACACCAGTATTCCAAATTTTGTTTCACCTCTTGTATAAAGTGCTTTGAAATAACACTTTGCTACTGCAGCACTATAGTGTATAATTGGAAATGTAAAACTTCCCTTTTTGTTGCCATTTTGCTGATTGTAACTAGTTAAGTTTCACCCACTGACATGAAGTCGCCCATGTCAGATGTTAATAAATGTGAAAGCTAGCTGTCTAACCACTGCACCCACTACGTCGCTCATTCTTTCCCTGTGTGATTGCACACACTGTATTGCTTTCATTATTGCTTTATTCTCCTGTTTCTCTGCAGTTTTTCTGTCACTTTGAGACTTAATTTTACTCCTTTTCCTGCCATCGGAAGTGAATCTTCCTCTGAAAACTGTCTTCCCAGTCAAAACAGTAAAACTTGACACTTTGATTATGCGTTTTTTTTTTTTTTTGCTTAAGGAGTGCTGATAATTGCTGAGTAAAGAAAGCATCCGTCTCTCCACTATTCACCTCAAATGCGAGAGAGGCTTTTTCTGTGCGAAGAGAAATCACATTATGTGCGATGATCAGTGCCTGGGGGCCACATCAAATGCAGTCTGAAAACCTTTCCAGAGGAGATACAGGCAGGCCAATTTCACAAGTGGCTTTTTATTGGTTGATTGCACAGAGACCAAGTTGTTATCTAAATCCTCAAACTACTTGAGCAAAATAAGAAGTGCCTTGTGAGCGCTCAGGGTGCTCAAACTTACCCCCTAGATGGAAGCTGAAGGAACAATGTTTACGACAAACGGTTTGCCCGGATTATAGCTTAAGTGTCAAAGTTTAAATACAATAATATGGTTATAAAGTCCAACAGTAGTCACTTTTCTATTGGATATATATGCAAAACATTACAGTTATTTAATAAATGTTGGAAGAAAAAGTCCATATATAAGATGAATATTAAATATAAATGGTGCAATAGTGAAAGGTCAAATGCAAATGAAAGAAATGACACCCCAGCACCACCCAAGAAGTCCTGTAAAAGAGTTGATTGATTGGGTCCAACATTCTTAGCGACACCCCTGGTTGGCACTACAGCTCTGTTAGCTTAGCTCTGTTAGCTTAGCTCTATCTTTAAACAGTAAAGACACATGCTGTGTTCCAATATGCATACTGTGATGAGTGCACTTACACACAGTACATGTTCCATACTTACATGTTACAGCGGGTAAGTGCTGTTCCAATTCCAATACCCAATCTGATTCTACCTGCTGCACTTCCTGGAAATTGTGTCAGAAACCGCGAAAAATAAATATTTTTTCTTACCAAAATAGATGCTGTTTTTTATTAACCTCACTGTCACCATCTGGTTTCTATCACAATACCATCTGGAACCTTCCACAACCAATCTGTTTTCAAAGGAGGGGTCTTATCTAAAATCCTTGCATGTGATTAGATGAAGAATCTGTCCATCATCTTGACTGATGCAACGCTTCAGCCACTCACCTTCAACAAGAATGACTGCACCTAAACAGACCGCTGCTTTGTCATATGTGCAGGGAAAATCTGAGCATAAAAGGCAACATCGGTAACAGCCAGCAGATATTCCTTGAACTTCCCTGTGGAAGTTTTTAAAATTTTATTTACCTGATGGTACTTAGAGAATAAAGGTCTTTCCATTGTATGTTTTTGCATAATATTTAATTTTATGTCATATTTTCGTGCTCATCAGATATGACCCATTTGGACATTCAGAGGCTCTTTAGTTACCATGGAAACACTGTCATTCTCTTTAACATTGATTCAATACTAAAACCCATGATAATAGCTTCTTTTATTTTCATTCTTGATATATATTTCTGAAAAGGTCAAATTTTCATCCATTTTCCTCTGTTTCTGATATAACCCTTAACTTTAATCTGAGCTTTAATGAACATCTACATGATCAGTGAATGAAATATAGGAACATACCTGATATACAGATGATAATATTATAATACATTGTGATTAATCACTTGAGAAAGGTTCAAATCTAGAGAGAGATCATGACCACAACAGTAGTACTGGGTCTGTATGGGTTAAAAATGTCTTGTTCTACATAACCAGGTGATTGGAAGTGTTTCCTGTATCCTCAAATAAGTGTGACTTGTACCTTTAGTTCTGATAGTTTATACCTGCTGTATGAAACTGTGAAGACGTGCTTAAGTTCCCCAGGCAATGACAAATGTGTTTAACAACTTCATTTATTTCACATGTAATTAGATTTAATGATTCTATAATGAGATAACATAGACTACACTAGAGTAGCATAGACTACACTAGACTAGCATAGCATAGACTACACTAGAGTAGTATAGACTACACTAGAGTAGCATAGACTACACTAGACTAGCATAGTATAGACTACACTAGAGTAGTATAGACTACACTAGACTAGCATAGACTACACTAGACTAGCATAGCATAGACTACACTAGACTAGCATAGCATAGACTACACTAGAATAGCATAGACTACACTAGACTAGCATAGCATAGACCACACTAGAATAGCATAGACTACACTAGACTAGCATAGCATAGACTACACTAGAATAGCATAGACTACACTAGACTAGCAGCATAGACTACACTAGACTAGCATAGCATAGGCTACACTAGCATAACATAGACTTCACTAGACTAGCATAGACTACACTAGACTAGCAGCATAGACTACACTAGACTAGCATAGCATAGGCTACACTAGCATAACATAGACTTCACTAGACTAGCATAGATTACACTACAGTAGCCTAACATAGACTAGACTAGCATAGCATAGACTACACTCCAGTAGCATAACATATGACACTAGACTAGCATAGCATAGACTACACTAGACTAGCATAGACTACACTACAGTAGCCTAACATAGACTACACTAGCATAACCTAGACTACATTACACTAGCATAGACTACACTACAGTAGCATAGCATAGACTACACAACAGTAGCATAACATATGACACTAGACTAGCATAGCATAGACTACACTAGACTAGCATAGACTACACTACAGTAGCCTAACATAGACTACACTAGCATAACCTAGACTACATTACACTAGCATAGACTACACTACAGTAGCCTAACATAGACTACACTAGCATAACCTAGACTGCACTAGACTAGCATAGACTACACTCCAGTAGCATAGACTAGCACCATCTGCACGCCTTATTTAAATGGCATATATAACTATATATAACTTTGTACATACCTGCATCCATAGCTATTTATATAATCTCATTTTAGCACCTCCTACATATACTGTGTATATTTACAATGTCTATATCATTTATTCACTGCTATGTACTTCTGGTTGGATGCTAACTGCATTTCGTTGCTCTGTACTTGTGACATGTGCAATGACAATAAAGTTGAATCTAATCTAATCTAATCTAATCTAACTCCATTAAAAAAATAATAATAATAATTGTAATTGTTGCGTTATAGATATGAGTAAAATATGGAAAACCTCTTGTTTTTCCAGAAGGTGTTTGAAGAAACAAAAATATGTGGCAGAGTTCACACAGTGGAACATCTGCCACCAGTGAAAACAGCTGTTGTAATGAGGTTTGCAGGGCTGCGTGTAAATGGGAATATTACAGGATTATTCATTTTCATTACCCATGTGAACAGTTTATTCACAATATTGTCTTCATCAGAATTTGGGGGGAAAAAATGGTAAAAAAAAAAAAAAAAAAAGTCTTAGTGTGCATGTGTCCTATTAAAAATGCATGCCAGTATGTGTAAAAAATATTAAAAAACAAACTTCAATATTTCCAAACCTGAATTCTGTCCAAAAAAGCCAAGCTGCTGCACACAACCCAGCCCACAGCAATGTGAGAACAGTACCGAGCATGGAAAAACACCTTTAAAAATGAATATGAACTGAATATGAACCTATTTTCCTTTTATTTTTTTTTATATTTCAAGACAATGCATTGTGTGTTATTTGGACCAGTTGTCACTTTCTGCTCTACAGTCACAATATTTTATTCATTTTACAATAATACTAAAAATAAATGTTAATTAAGAAGTAGTTCTAGTTTTCTGCATGGATTTGACATAAAATATAATCTCTATCAAAGTCAAAAGTCCAGACAAACCCAATGTGTTTAACCTTTTATACCATACAAACAATTAGAATATTTCATATATTTATTGTTGTAAAACAAATTAATTGTATCCATTTGGTCGAGAGGTCATCCAAAGACCAAAGGGTTGGCAGTTCAAATCCTGCCTCCAACTGTCCACATGTCAAAGTGCCCTTGGGCAAGACACCGAACCCTAAATTTTTCCCGGTAGGGCCTGGCAGCATCTCCATGGCAACAGCTGCCCACTGGTGGATGAGAATGTGAGGATTTTGTAAATAATTTTGGGGATAAAAACTAAACTAATCAAACTAAATTAGAAATAAATGAATAAATGCAGAAATAAATGTATAAATAAATAGATAAATGAATTTGTGAATAAATAAACGTGCCGCTGTGAAAGATGACAGTAGTGACTTCTATTAAATTCTGTTCTGTTCTATTGTATTCTATTCTGTTCTAATCTCTTCTATTCTATTCTATTATGTTCTATTCTATTGTGTTCTGTTCTATTCAATTCTGTTCTGTTCTATTGTATTCTATTCTGTTCTAATCTCTTCTATTCTATTATGTTCTATTCTATTGTGTTCTGTTTTATTCTATTCTGTTCTAATCTCTTCTATTCTATTCTATTGTGTTCTGTTCTATTCTATTCTATTCTGTTCTGTTCTAATCCCTTCTATTCTATTGTATTATGTTCTATTCTATTCTGGTATATTGTTGTATTCTGTTCTATTCGATTGTATTCTATTCTATCTACTCTATCATAAAACTGTAAAAAAACAAAAAACAAACAAACATCCAATTAAAAATAACCAAAAACAACTAAAAACAACAAACCGCTCCTAAATAAACAATACATGTATTTTCTGTCACTTATATTTCATTATCATATTTCACTTTGTTTCTTGTTTTTTGACCAGGATCCTTTTGCTCCTGGCCGGGTCTGCTGCTCTCCACCGAGGGCTACCAATGAGTGATTTAATTTATCATTTTGCATAATTATATTCACACTATATTGGTGCTGAGGGGCTAATTAGTTTGCAAATAATCTGAAATCAAACGTGAATACTGGGTGACCATTCTGCCCAACAGGGGAAGACACACTGATGAGAAAACTGACCCATGATTGCTTGATCCAATTTGCCCCAATTAGAAGAAAATCACCTACGAGTAGATGCATGCGACTGTAATTCAAAGCAGCCTAGTGAGAGGACTGAATCTGTGCTCTGCGTGTGTAAATAATGACTTTTTATTGTAATTACATGAGCACGGGTGCATGTTAGAAAAAAAAAAAAAAAAAGTTAAAAAGCAGACAAATGAGAGCGCAGCGTGAGGCAGCTTTGGCGTTGATTTTCACCTCTGTTTTTTTTTTTTTTTCATATTTAAATAAATATACGGTACATGTCAGGCTTAGACTAAGAACCAACCCTTCGACTTTGAAATAAACAAACTGCATCAACAACACAGCAGCCTTGGAGGATTATTATGGTAGCTATTAGCAGCGAAAGGGAAGGTTTTAAAGTGTAAATGTCTGTTTGACTGAGTTTATTATCAAATTAATGTGCATTTGCTCGTTTATTTTGCAGTTATACAACAGCAAATGGAAGATTTGTCACATATTACCTGTGTTTTTATATCATTTAAATGTCTATTATGAATGCTGGGAATGTTGATTAAACTGCTATTGACTAGTTTCAGTTTTTCTAGTGTTTGTGTAATATCATTTCGGAATCAGCTGTCAAATGTCAGCTGGTAAATTCAGATTTATGAAGTCACGATTTATAGGAAAAAAAACAAGAGTTAAAATATATATAAATATTTGTTTCTTTACTTTGTAAGTTGGACAAAACATAATGAAAGTTATTTATTTATTGATTTAACTGTCCAGATGCAAATGACTATCTACTCAATTTTGATACTTACATTAATATTAGATTACATTAATATTAGATTACATTAATATTATATTAGAGTCTTTTGACCCCAGCTCTATATGGGAATCCTGGTTAGTTTATTTCCCTCCACTTAGTAATATGATTACAATAAGAATGAGGGTCATAACATCCAACGTAATCTTTTTTCTGTGGAAAAAAACATCCCCCTCTGATCTTTTGATAAATCGCACCCTGCGTATAAGTAAGGGATAAGGTATTGTGTTACTATCAGACAAATATTCCCAGACGGGGCCGAACAGCACCCCAACACCAAAGGCGAAGGGGTATTGTTCTGCCCCGAAAGGAAATATTTTTCGATAGTCACGCGTGGGCAATACATTATCCCACTTATCTGCGGGTTATTATTACAGCTTATTACTGCTATTACTCTAACAGATTGGACAATAAGTAACCATTACAACATAACTTTCAAAGTGGCCGAACTACCTGCGGAGTGATATGGTACCGTGAATGTGAAGATAGATCATTTTATTCATCCTTTATAGATAATTACAATGTCACCATTTCAGCTTAAAAACTGCATATACAGTCATAAAAACACACTTAAATACTACATTATACACACACACATATATATATTAAAAAAAAATTTCCTCTCGCCCCACGTGGGCGGTGTCTCCTTCAGACTCGGGTCCTCTACCAGAGGCCTGGGAGCCTGAGGGTTCTGCGCAGGATCTTAGCTGTTCCTAGCAATGCGCTCTTTTGTACAGAGATCTCTGATGTTGTTCCTGGTATCTGCTGGAGACATTCTCCCAGCTTGGGGGTCACTGCCCCTAATGCTCCGATCACTACTGGTACCACTGTTGCCTTCACACTCCACATTTTCTCTAACTCCTCTTTCAGCCCTTGGTATTTCTCAAGCTTCTCATGTTCTTTCTTTCTGATGTTGCTATCACTGGGGACTGATACATCTATCACCACCACTGTCTTCTCATGTTTATCCACCACCACTATGTCAGGCTGATTGGGCATCACCATCTTGTCAGTCTGGATCTGGAAGTCCCACAGGATCTTGGCCTGTTTGTTCTCTGTCACCTTTGGGGGGTTCTCCCATCTTGACCCTGGGACCTCCAGTCCATACTCTTTACAGATGTTCCTGTACAGTATGCCCGCTACCTGGTTATACTTCTCCATGTATGCCTTGCCTGCCAGCATCTTACACCCTGCTGTGATGTGCTGGACTGTTTCAGGGGCTTCTCTACACAGCCTACACCTGGGGTCCTGTCTGATGTGGTAGACCCCGGCCTCTATTGCTCTGGTGTTCAGGGCTTGTTCTTGTGCAGCCATGAATAGTGTCCTTCCATGATACGCCATGCAAGGGTTTGTTCTTCCATGATATACATATATATATATATATATATATATATATATATACTGTAGATTTTGCAGTGTTAATTTGGAGACAATGGGACCAAATACACTCTAGAAGAAGTTAAATAAACTCTCTAAGTGTTGATTTAACACTGCAAAATTTACTGTGTAGACATATATACACACACAAACACACACACACACACATATATATATATATATATATATATATATATATATATATATATATATATATATACACATACATACATATATTGAAAACTAAATACTACCTGAGTTCAAATACAATAAATAATGCTAAAAAAGAAATTGCATTTACTTTTCTGCATTATAAAACCTGAAGTGACAAAAGTCGTTGCCGTGGCAGCAGGCGTTAATGGCACAGCGGGCGGTTATCAGAAAAAATCTGCCGCTGGGAGCTTTCGCAACGTTCCAGAGGGCTGTAGAATAATACTCGAAAAGCACTCTGAGAGGGCAGATTTCCACCGAGGCAAAACCCCCCCATGGGGGGGGGGTCTGGATCACCACCAGAGTCTAAGAATTTGTTAATCTCCCCATTACCACTATACCCTGAAGATCTCATCAACATCTACCCATAGGTTTTAATTATGTTGTTCACAAACCAACAAACAAACCAACTTCAGCAAAAACACAACTTCCTTGGCGGAGGTAAATATACTAATAATAAGAAAAACAATCAGACATATTAGATGATCAGTTCTATTTTTAGATCCATTCATTGTGTCATTGTTTGCAGAAAGTAAAAATACTGAAATGTTTACGGTGTAAAAATACAGATTTGCAGCGATGACCTCGCACAGATATCAGTGTTGAGTGTGGAGCATGTGCGATCACTTTCACCTCTAGATGGGTGTGTGATAAAAGGTGTGTGATAAAAGGTGTGTGAGCGCTGGCACTCGTCCACACCCGGCAAAGGAGTGCAGAGGTGGAAAAAACAAATCTACTGTTCTGAGCAAAGGTGCAGCTTTATTAGACATGTAGAGTGTGATACTGCAGCGGCAGATAAAGACAAACTACCTGCTCTGACCCACAACGATGGAGAACACTGATAGTGAAATCAAAATGTTACCGTGGATACAGGGATGCGTTTGAGGTACCGGGAAAAACAGACGTGACAGCAGCTCATCTGTCTAAGGCCTGTGAAAGTAAATCTGACTGAACTAACATGAGTCTGGACACGTGTCTTTGTCTCAGTTCTAGTCCAAATATGTCATCACACTGACAATAAGACATTCCGTACATTTGGATTATGTTTTTTTTTAAATTCCGAATCAAGTAATTCGGAATTAAAGCTGTTTATATGGACATGTTAATTCCAAATAAGCGTTTCCATTAGCCTAGCGCACTAGAACCCCCCCCCCCCCCCAGCAGCAGAAAATCGAATGTGCTTCCATAGTAGTCTAGTTACGATACATGTAACTTTTGGTTAGATTTCCCTGAAACTGGCCGACGAATCACAGTGAAGTATAGAGTCAGAGGGCGGGAGTAACAAAGTGACGGAGAGAAACAACCGAAAACAACCATAGAAGAAGAAAAACAAAGGGTGGCGATTTCCTTTTATCAAAGATGAATGAAGAATGTGAGAAAACGTTAGCAAACTTTAAATTCTTTTTATAGAAGCGACAATATAATAATCCACCATTTTATTTATTCATTCGATTGCGCTGATTGGTTGTAGTACCGTCCTATTGCATACAAAGGGATTTGAAAGACAACCTTTTAGCTCCGCCTCCTCTGCCTGTACATGTCATGAATAGAGATAGCGCGGCTAGGCTACATTTCCATTAGAAATGGGTGTATTCTGCTCTAGTTCATTGGGTTTTAAGAACTTGAGGTACAGAAGGTTCTGATTGGACGAAACGCCCATGTGACATCTTGACATCTACCAGAAGAAAACAATCACGTCCAATTCCTGTTGTGTTGACCACTCTTTCTATTATATTTAATTTTTTTAATTCTCCAATCAAATTCTTAACTACGCTTGTTTCGTACAGCGATCAGAAAATGTGTGTCATCAGAACGACAGGAATGATGTTAAACCGGAATTAACTGTTTACATGTGACACGAATGATCTTTTTCGGAATTAACATTGGAATAAACCAGTGACTTTATTCAGATTTAAGTTTAATTTTGAATTATTGTTTTCAACTGGAATTAGGCATTTATGTGGTCAATTTAAAACGGAATTAATCAGGAATCAAGATATAAGAACTGATCTATAGACAATAGATCTGGAAAATCTGACTGCAAGAAATCGTACCAAGATTATTTTCACTAATTCTATTGGCAGATTCAATATTTTTACCCCACATAATTTAAACTAATACAATAAAAATTTGGCCTAATTTCAGAATTTTTCCACTCAATTGTTTTTTTGTTTTTTTTTCTGGATTGATTCAAGATTTTTGTTTTGTTTTAATTAATTTATTTATTTATTCAATACTTTTTTCAAGATATTTTCCTTTATTCACATTTTTGGCCTTAATTCAAGGACTTATGTACTGAATTCCATATATTTATTTATTCATTTATTTTAATTGATTTCAAGATATTTTCTCTCATTTCCTATTTCTCTTATATCTGGGAATTATTTCATGATTTATGTATTTAATTCTATATTTTGCTTAACTGAAATCAACCCCAAATATGAACAATTTAGTTTATTTTTTATATATATTTTTTTTGTTTTATTAAGACTAAAAAAAATCTTGAATTAAGCTAAAAATGGAACAAATTTTCTTGTTAAGATTTGTTAAAAAATGTGATTTTCTATAATTTTCTATAAAGTTCCTCTTCAGGTGATTATTGTGTCTTATTTTTAGTGTGATGGGATACTTGGACTAGAAATGACAGAAGCAGAATGTAGTTTTTTTGTGGTAATTCTTGGTCAGACGCAGTAATATTCCAGTGTGCTGCAGCTGTGTACATCTGTGGTGAATGATGGGATGGTGCAGGCGACCCAGCGCCCCTGTGAAATGGCTGTTCACTGGTTTGTGCTGAGTCAGACACCATTAGCTGTTATCATCCTCCTCTCAGGATCCAACCCCGCACTAATGTGGGTCAGGGGCCACATTATAGAAACACCTTTACCTTATCTGCCTGTGCATTGCAGGATTTCTACCACCGTATACTGTCACGCTCACTGAATTTCCCCAAAATACTGATGGACTGCTCTGATATTGGCAGAGGTGGAAAGGAACGGAGTAGAAGTACTTCATTACTGTACTTAAGTAGACTTTTTTAACTATCTGTAATTTACTGGGGTATTTATTTTTGTGGCAACTTTTTATTTTTACTCATTATATGTGTTCATAGATATGTACTTTATACTCCTTACATTTACATAAATATATGTACTTTATACTCCTTACATTTATATAAATATATGTACTTTGTACTCTTTACATGTATATAAACATACGTACTTTATACTCCTTACATTTATATAAATATATGTACTTTGTACTCCTTACATTGTTATAATATCTGTACTTTATACTCCTTATATTTATATAAATATCTGTACTTTATACTCCTTACATTTATATAAATATCTGTACTTTATACTCCTTACATGTATATAAATATCTGTATTTTATAGTCTACATTCTCAGAATGTACTTAGTTTTTCAAACTATACAGATGTCACAAAAAATTTGACTTCAGACGGAAAATCAGTGGATGGAGAGAAACTGAGACTTTATATATTATAATTGTCCCATTTTAACTCATAATTTGGGTTTTTTTATTCTCAGATTTTTAATTTTATCTCAGAATTTCAACTATTTTACTCATAATTATGCATTTCTTATCTCATATTTATGATTTTTTTTTTCCTCTCATAATTTTGCCTTTTAATCTAATAATAATTATACTTTTTTAAATCTCACAATGACGACCTTCTTTTTTTTGTATTGTGATTGTAATGCAACCCTTTTATAAGCAAAGGACTATATCTAAGGTGTCCTATATTTCATCATTGTGTTTGTGTTACATGTTTTAGGGACATTTTAATGGATTTCAGTATGTTTTGTATGTTTTATTCTCTGAATTTGTTTTGTTTTTGTGTATTATGTGGGAAATCTGAGCACAGACCAAACTGTTGACCGACAAAGTGTTTTAATTACGATGAATCAAAATGAATTAAGTCAAAGGAAAAAGGACATATTAATCTGTGGCTTGATTATTGTGGATTGCAAAAAAGAAAAAAAACAATTAACTTTGAAAAACACATCCACAAGCTGCAGAAAATCAATGGAAACGCAGCAGGAAACAGCACAGAAAACATTATTATTTGTTGTTCACAGTTAAATTAGAGGAAAAATAAGTCACGCTTCCATTGATGAAGTGCACTTTAACATAAAGACTGGAATTTTATCGCCACAGAAGGATGGTTCTGGAGGTTTTTAGTTTAATTAGTTTAGTTTGTATATTTTTTTTCTGGATGTTGCCATGGGGCACCTGCCTCATCCTGTTCACGTCAGCGGACATTAGTGGTGATTCAGACGCATTAGGCCGAGGTGAGGAGGTCACATGACGACTCACTCATACTCTGATTAGACGCTGTTATAAATACATCCAACCATTAGACTGATTAGAGCGAAAGCACAGAACCAGCACTTCATGTGGTGCTGTGTGTGTGTGTGTGTGTGTGTGTGTGTGTGTGTGTGTGTGTGTGTGTGTGTGTGTGTGTGTGTGTGTGTGTGTGTGTCTTCCTATTTTTATGGGGACATTGATATATTTACACAGTCACACATTGAGGACCAAAATTCAGGTCTCCATGAGGGTTATATATAAATTAGGGTCCCCGCTAGGAAAATATAAATGATGTGTTCCTATAAATACGTGATGTTTTTTTTCCCGGAAGTCCTCATAAAGCATGGAGGAAACAGGTACGAAGTAGCCTATTTTTTTTAAAGGTTTGAAGACGTGTTTACTTTTAAAAAGGTATTTATTTTTCATGTTTTTTTTTTAGTATTTATGTATTTTTAGTTTTTAATTTTATATATAATTTTTTTTACAAATATTATTATTATTATTATTATTATTATTATTATTATTATTATTATTATTATTATTATTAATAATAATAATAATAATAATAATAATAATAATAATAATTTAGTTATTTTATTTATTAATTTCTTTTTAATTTAATTTAATTTTCAACTTTGCATTATTATTTTTACTATTTTTTATTTCATTTTATTTTGATGTGTTTACACTCATCAGTGGCTACTTGATTACAAACTTGGTCCTCATGAGACATGGAAACAAGTATAAGTGTGTGTTGCGTTTGTGTGAATTCCTATTTTTTATGGGGACATTGACATATTTACACAGTCACACATTGGGGACCAAAATTCAGGTCCCCATGAGGCTTATGTATACATTAAGGTCCCCGCTAGTAAAATATAAATGATGTGGTCCTAAAAATAAATGGATTACTTTTTTTTTCCAGAAGTCCTCATAAATCATGTAGGAAATGGGTATAAAGTATTTTTCAAAGATGTGTTTACATTTTAAAAAAGTATTTATTTTTATGTATTTTTTTTTTAATTATGTATTTTACTTAGTTTTTCATTTTTATTTATATATTATATACACACACACACACACAGAGTTCTCGGGTCAGAGTCCTGCACGGGTTCGGGTAACCGCGGGTGAACCGTGGGTGAACCGCAGATTTTCACGAAACGGGTGAAAAATGTTGTGCTGTGTCGGATACGGGTTTGGTTCGGGTCGGACGTGGGTGGTTCATAGGCTAAAAACTGTTCTTTAGTTTGGACTTGTATAGATGCCTCCTGTCGGCTTCCTTCTTGATGCGTTTTTCAAGTGTGTGTGTGTGTGTGTGTGTGTGTGCGCGCGCGTGAGCTCACGTATAAAAATAGTTTTTGAATTTATTATTTGTCTGCTACTGTTTAACAACATTTTTATTTGGCTCTGCCTTGGCTATGTCACTGTTCAGTATATTCGTGGCAATACATTTTGTATTTAAACTGACATTTTCTTCCGGGTTCGGGTCGGATATCGGGTTCATTTATAGCGGGTCGGTTCGGGTGCGGATTTGTAATTTTTTTTCGTTGGAAAACGGGTCGGATACGGGTTTGAACATGACGGGTACGGGCGGTTGTGGTTTGTCAAAATCAGAACCGTGCAGGACTCTGTCTCGGGTCTCTCTGGTGGGCGGAGCTCTAAGCACTTCCTGGTTTGCTCATCCTCAAGCCCCGCCCCTGTATCTAAGTTGACATAAGTTGACTGACACTGTATATTTATTGAATGTATTGTTGTAGTTATTTGATGCAGGCTTTAGTGTTTCTGCAGTGTTTGAACACCAGTGCACTAGGTTCACTGTTATCTGACTGTGTTAGTATTTATGTTTTCCAGCTGTGAGCATCCCCTGTATTTATTTCCTTTGTGAAGTGCATTGTGGGAGAATAATCCCCTCAGAAATCACTCATACATACTGACTGCACCTTCAAAACGCCGGCTGCAGGAAAAGCTGAGTTCTGAGCCAACCTCTGCTAATTAGCACATCAGCACCGACACGCAGCATAAAAGACAAACATACCACTTTTAATGTAGCGAGCAGGGATTTAGCTTTACATGTGTGAATCTATTAGAAAACAGCAGAAAACTGGAACAAGCTTACACGTGTTTGGACAGTGTACAGAAGTCTGCAGCACCAGTCAGACACATGTCTATATCACACATGTATGGACGTTAGCAATGAAGAAGAAAACACACACATGGTTCACAGAGAAAGTTCACATCTGAACAAAACTGCATTTTTACTTTTTTTTTTTAATCCATTTAAAATCAGACAGGAACAGGAAAACCTACAGAGGATGATTTATAGACAATAGATCTGGAAAATCTGATTTCACAACTCATACCGAGATCATTTTCACATTTATTTATTTAATAATCACCCATAAACCCCTCCACCACCCCCCACCCCCCCCCCTACCTCACTGACCTCCTAACACCTCATGACCCCTCCCCCAGCCTCCGATCCTCTTCTGCCCACTCCCTCGCCCCGCCGCTCAAAACCAAGCACCGAATCTGGGCGGACAGAACCGTTTCTGTAGTCGCCCCAAACCTCTGGAACCCCCCCCACCAACACCAACACCACCACCAACACCAACCATCCGTCACTGTTCTTACCTCAACACTTTTAAATTCTTTTTAAATACTCATTTATTTAATGTTTGATTACTGTTATTCTGTTTTAATTTGTGATTGGTTTGTTTTCTATTGTTTGTTTTTATTTTGACTGTTATTGTTCTATTCTCACTTCATGTAAAGTGTCTTTGAGTCCCTTGAAAAGCAATAACCAACTAAAATATATATATTCTATATTTTTTATGATGTAGGTACTCATGTGTGTTTCTGATGTATTAATTTTATAAAATTTTTTAGCATTTAATTTTTTAAAAAATATCTGAGATTTTTCATATTTTTTTTTATAGTAAACGTTTTTAATAGTAATGTATACTGTATATATATATATATATTTATATGGATTTTTTTCATGTGTATATTTATTTAAATATGCATTTTTATTGTTTGTTTGTTTTAATTAGTTAATTGTCTGCTCCACTTGTATGATTGAGGACTCCACCCTCTTTTGACAGCCTAAGGTGCATATTTAACCTTTGACCTATGGTTTGTTTCTGTGTATGCCCTGATGAAGACCCTTTGCCGCAACACGTAGGCTGATGCATTTTTAACTTTTGCATTGTTTTATTAAATACTTTGTTAATATAAATATATATATATATATATATATATATATATATATATATATATATATATATATATATATATATATATATATATATATATATATATCAGAGTGCCTCTGCTTTTTCCACATCAAAAACTGTGGTTGGAAACCATTCCAAATACTGTACGCAGCACTGACACATGGGTGTAATGGATTAAATCAGTGCAGAACCATCTGGATCTAACAGAACCTAATGAGAATATTTAATGATTCATTGAAGCCTTTGCCTGTGGGTGTGTTTGGTTTATGGAAATAACATGAATGTGACTGTTTTAGCAAAATCTGAACTGTAAATAAACTGTACTGTACGTACTGTTAGTGCATATTTAAACCACAACAGTGTAGTAGTGTAATAGTCATATATCTATATGTGTGCGTGTGTCTTAGCTTTTTACATCATTCTTCTTTTTGCCGTTATATTCTCTCCTCCTTCTGTAATCTGCTGCCATATTAAAAGCCCGGGGTGGAATTCAGATTATTCCTCTCGTCGTTTAATTTTAGCACAGCCCATGACACACCAAATGAGGCAGGGATGGTTTGCCATCTTTGCAACCTGTCACCCAGTCTGTTTGTGGCGTGCAGCGCTTTCACTTCACATCCCGGCTCATCTCCACAGGCTTATTATGGGATGTATAAGCGAACAGGACCTATATAGACAAACGCCAGTGTGCATAAATGGATTTCACACAGGTCCTGTTTTAATGGAAATTCCTACAGAGGCTGCGTTTGAGGAAAGAACTGTGATTCACGTGTGCAATAAATATAATTATTTCTAATCTGTTTGTGTCAAATGGAACAAAAGCAGTTTATTAACACACTTTTCTGCACGTTTCCAATCCAGTAGGATGTTTATTATGAGCAATATGTTGAGTACGAGACCTTTCTGTATGTATATTCTTTTTTTTTTCTGGTTGATCTAATTTACTCATGCTTAAAATGTATTTTTTATGTTTGTTTCCCTCGTTGTTTTGATTCATCCTGCAGCATGAACCTTTTTGACAGAAATACAACTGTATAAATATGAGCAATAGATGCAAAATTAGGTTAAAAACAAAACAAACAGGGAAAAAAAGTTTACTCTTCCTGTTTAAAATGTGTATTATATAAATATTTGTATATAATGTGTTGTTTTTCGGGCTTTGTCATAAAATGTAATGAAGTCTGAATGAGTTTCATATTTTCTGTTTTTATTGGAGGTTCATTTGATTTGTTGCAAATTCAATAAATGCAGCGACTGTTTTTCTGTTGAGTCTGAACCAAGAGAAGTGACTTTACTCTGGGGTTCAGCTTTTTAAAAAGAATTTATTTAGTTCTGAAAAACACAGTTTTATAAAGGGTCAACGTTCATCTGTAATATTTGATAACTATCAGAATTTTTTACTTAATATTTTGGTTTTCAATTCAATTTTTTTTTCATCAGTATTTTTTTTACCTTTTTATTTTTTAAATGTTTTTAGTGTTTCTTCTTCCCACTCCTTTATGGGGATAATATTTTTTATGTATGCTCAAAATAAACAAACAAATGAATCAATCTATTGTTTTTTCCACAATTTTTTTGTGTTTCTTTAAATTTTTCGCATTAATTAAAATTTTGTTTTTAATTCACAATTATCTAAAAAATTTTTACTCAATTCAAAATTTCATTTCATTGTGCTTGATTCAAGATTTTGTATATATTTTTTCAAATGTAATTCAGATGTATTAGTTATTATTCAGATTTATTCATTAATATTTGGTTGTTTATGGTGATCTTTCCCTCCTCATGTGCTGAATATTTTCCTAAACTCATTTCTCCACCTCAAACACCACCTGTGGTTCATTTCATCTGTACATATGAGTGACTTTTCAAAGCCTGCACCTGTCGACCTTCGCTAACATCTACCTTTCTCTGTGTTTTCCATCTTTTCTTGCAGAGCCGTGACAGAATGGTCGACTGTATGAGCAAAGTCATGCTGCACACGGTCGTCTCATGCTGGCAACCATTCCTGGGACTGGCCCTGGTGGCTGTCTTCATAGGTTCGGCGCTGGGATGTCCCTCCCGCTGCGAGTGTTCGGCGCAGAGCAAGGCAGTCGTCTGTCACCGCAAACGGATGCCCACCATCCCTGATGGCATCCCGACCGAGACCAGAATCCTGGACCTCAGTAAGAACAAGCTCACAATGATCAACCCAGATGACTTCATTAACTTCCCTGGACTAGAGGAACTCGACCTCAGTGGGAATATCGTCAGTTACGTGGAACCCGGAGCTTTCAACGCTCTGTTTAACATGCACTCGCTCAGTCTCAAGAGCAATCGTATTAAGCTCATTCCGCTGGGCGTCTTTGCAGGCCTAGCGAATCTGACCCGACTGGATATAAGTGACAACAAGATCGTCATCCTCCTGGATTATATGTTTCAGGATTTGCACAATCTAAAATTTCT
>CM035792.1:9264119-9291619 GCA_020466265.1 Siphamia tubifer | reverse complement strand
ATTTAACTCCTGAGAACTAACAAAATAATTGGTAACATGAGCAAAGTAAGACACAAATGGCAGAAAATCAAAGAAAAATACTGAAATAGAAAATAAACAAAATGTAGAAAAATAAACAAAAGGAGCAACAAAAATTAATAAATGTTTACAAAATGACAAATAATGTGGAAAATTTAGACAAAAACAATTACGAAAGACGAAAACTAGTATTGAAATTTGGCCCCAGCAATTTTAATTTTGCCTTTAAAAAATGTTTAAATAAAATAAAAATAAAAATAAAAAAAATCTTACTTTTTGGGACCCTTTCCATGCACAAAACTAAAAGGAAAACGGTTGAATTTTTCTAAATATTTAAACTAAATCATCCATTCAGAATGCATCAGCGCTGACATTTAAAGAGTTAATAATCAGCTCCTCATCAGACTGATAATGATGCAATGGCCTCCATGTGTAATGGAAGAGGGAAACATCTAAAACATGCAGGACACCGGCCTTCGAGGACCGCACTTTGACACCCCTGATCTAGATGGTTATTTTTAGACAGGCCTAAGTGAAGTCGGGGTGGGGAAGACCCCCTCCCCATTCTATAATACTACTACTGCTATTACCAATAATATAACAACAATAATAATGATGATAATAATAATAATAACAGTAAAAATAATAACACGCTGCACAGATGAGCTCAGCGTATTTATTAATTGTGATGTACACTTCATTGACAACATGTTCCTTTAGTTTATTAAATTGATTAAATAGCCAATTTAATGCACAAGGCACACATTGTAACTGTTCATAAAAAGATACAAGATAAAAACAAATAAATAACTATATTAAGGATATTGATCATCATTTCAGTGTGATGAGGCAACGAAAATCTGTCTAGAATTCTGTTTCTGAGCTTGTGATTGGGTGTCAATCAGGGTGTGCCCCACCCACCCAAACCCAACCATAGATCCGCCCCTGTTTAATGTTCAGTCAGTGAAGACACATTTACCCACTGAGACCAATAAATTACATCTAAAAACTACATTTTATTTTCCTTTGAACACATCTTTCATACAAAATTGGTTATTTTTTATAATTCTTATAAGGTTTTAGAGGTAGTATTTGGGGCCTTGGAATGAATCAGGCCTTTTTACATGTAAAATATGACTCAATAAATGAAGAAAATCACAGTACGAAACCAATTCTGGAATGAAATAATTTTGTAAGTACTGTAGAGGTACCACTGTAATTAAATGAATTGAATTAAGCTACCAAAAATCTTCTTGGTAATATTTTTTTTTAATCCTCTTTGGGTCTTATTTTAAGTGTATTTGGACTAAAAATGAGAAATACACCATTTGCTTAAATTAATTTTTTTGTAATGTCGTCTAAACGTTGATAAGTGAAGATTAATTTCAACATCTGCATCTGTCAGCTCACAAACGTCCACATCTATAATTTTTACCTGCACTTCTACAGTTGTTTGTGAACTATCAACTCCTGCAGCAGATGCTTCCAATCATATTTATTCTATCCCAGCAAGAAAAAGACGGCCAAATGCATTGTGGGTAAGTCACACATGTGGTTCAAACAACAGAAACGGTCACCAGGTGGAGTTTGTATGAAAAGTCACATTTTATTCACAGCCACAACAGATATATTTGTGTTTATGGACAGTACAGAAAACGATAAAACAAAAAGCAAGTTAATTTCGGACTATTCATTTTAATAATTACAGATTAATTTCATATAATTACCATTTTATTATACTTGAAATGGAAGCTACAGAGTAAATGGACTGGAAAGTGTAATAAGCACTTATAAAGGCATTATTAATTACTTAAAAATGACCATAGAATTACCAGCTTAATGGACGCTGTTTGCATCACTATTACCTAGTAATAGCACAAGAAACTGCATAGATATTGTGTGTAATAAGTGGTTATAACAGCATTATTATCATGAAATAACTTCAAAATGACCATAGATTTACAACCTTATTAGCGATACGTAATGTAAAGTGTTACCCAATCTTGAATTAAGCAAATAAACAAAAAAAAAAAAACAATTTGCACAATTAAAGACAAAATATCATGGTTGTTAAGCACTACATATTTAAATAATCCCCAAAAAAATTAATTGAAAAAATCTTGAATTAATCAATACAAATATTAAACTCAGAGAAAATGATTTGGTAATTTTCTTGAAATGTGATTTTCCAGATTGTATTTTAATATTTGACTAAAAAGTTCCTCTTTAGGTTTTAAGTGTGATGAGATATTTGGATTAAAAATGAGAAAAATACACTTGGTCAGTTTTATATTTTACCAGTATATTGTCCACTTTTTTCCTTCCGTTAACCCTTTAACCCCTGATGTGTTAGCGATGACACGTTCTGAAAGGATGGTTTAGTTTCAATATTAAGAAAAAATTGACAGTTTTTTTACTGTGATTTTACTGAGGTTTGTTCATGGATCAGATGAAGACAAACACGTGTCAAAAAACAACTGATTTAGAAAAAAGAAAAAGAAAAAAACTAAAACTACTGGAACCGAATTATATTTATTTATTTAGACTTCATTTTAGTTTATTTGAACTAAATTAAGTTATTATTTTGTAAATATTTATTAGTTGTTGTTAATTTTGTTCCTTATTTTGTTTATATTTCTACATTTAATATTGTATTTCATTATTTTTCTTCACTTCTGTCCTATTTGTGTCTTATTTTGGTCATGTTTCTTATTATTTTGTTGATTTATTATACATTTTTATTGTATTATTGTCCATTTTCTTCCTTATTTTATGACTTTTTGACAGGAACTGTTAAAGTCTCAGCAGTTAAAGGGTTAAAAGCAACAACTGGAGTGAAAAAATAAAATCTCTGAGCTTCGAGTGCATTTAAACCAGGGTTCAAAGGTTAATAATAATGGTTTGTTTTCACCACATCTCTCTGTTTAATCGATTTAATATATATTTTCTGAAAGCGCTTTTTATTCCACAAACCAAGCAACATGTTTGTTGGAACAACATCCCGGAGGAAAAAAAATACTTATATTTTAATTATTTATCTTAAAAGCCAGATGATCCCACGAGAACAAGCACTTGTTTGCTTTCATAGTTTATTTTTATTTATTAATTTACTGTTATGAATGACTACCATGGATTATGTTATTTCTGAAAGTTGATACCTGCGCATTTCTAATAACATCCAGAGGAAACACAAATGAAATGACATTAATGAATAAAGATGAGGCTCTGGTGATATGCGAGGAATCTGCCCAGTGTTTCAGTTCTGATACAAATATACAAAGCCATGACATTTTTATATGTAATTCATCACAGTTTGTTGCTTCATTTCTTGCACAGTTGACCCTTCGTTAAGCCCACCTTAGCAACCGTAACCAGGCAGAGATGGTGTAGTGTGGATGGGAGTGTACGGTCGACATGCTCTGTTTAAAACATAACGACACAAACGTTAGAATATGGATGAATATGGAAATGGTTATTTAGTTGCCCCCCCCCCTTTTTTTTTGGGGGGGGGGGGGTTCTTTATTGTCAGCAGTGTTACACAAAAATTACATTCAGGAAACACACGGGATGGTCTCTAATAGACCCCATTCATTGTTGGTGAATGTAGGTCAAAGGTCAATTTATATTCCATTTTATATTCCATTTGCATCAGATCAAAGGTTTAATATTTTTCATATTTTTATGCCAGATGTGATTCAACTTCATCCAATCAGCATTTAAGATTTGAGTTTTCTTTATCAATAACACACACGTGGGAACATTTCATTAGTTTGACTTGTAGACCAGTGTAATTGGATGGTGTCAAAGATGACCAGAAATGACCAATGTAATCAATAAAATGAACAAAAATGACCAAAATAATAAATACAATAAACAAACATGACCAAAATAATAAATACAATAAACAAAAATGAACAAAATAATCAATAAAATGAACAAAAGTGACCAAAATAATCAATAAAATAAACATAAATGACCAAAAGATTTAATAAAATTAACAAAAATGACCAAAGTAATCAATAAAATAAACAAAAATTACCAAAATAATCAATAAAATAAACAAAAGTGACCAAAATAATCAATAAAATAAACAAAAATGACCAAAATAATCAATAAAATAAACAAAAATTAACAAAGTAATCAATAAAATTAACAAAAATGAACAAAATAATCAATAAAATGAACAAAAATGACCAATAAAATGTCATTAGTTTTATTCTGGAAACATTTCAGTGTCATGCAGTCCTGTCCTGTACTTCCTGTTCTTTGTCTCCTCTCCAATGTCTCCATCAAGTCTAAACCTCCGTCTTCCATCCACTCCCTTGGCCCCGCCCCCTCTCATTTGCTCTGTCCCTCCCCCTCCCCTGGCTCCGCCCACCCTCTCCTGTTTTCCATTCACTACTCCCTCAGTCTATATTTACCGCTCACCTTCTTTTCGTCCTCGTCACTTCGGCACAAATACGTCAACCTCCACGCTTCACATTCCCTTGTGTTCTTTTCCTGTTTGTGGATTTTTAGATGTTCTTTTGGCTTCCCCCACTTTTATTTTTAAGCTTCACTTGTTGTGAATAAACTTGTTTTGCCCTGATTGTCCTCCTTCCTCATGACACATATACTCAACATTCAAACCAGTTTCCTTTCTGGAACAAAAAGATACATTATGCAAAAATAAAAAAAAATAAAAATAAAAAATAAAAAAAAAAAAAAATATATATATATATATATATATATATATATATATATATATATATATATATATATATATATATATATATATATATATATATATATATATATATATACATTTTTTTCTATATTTATTCATAGACATCATACATATATACATATACAGTCCATTTAGGAGCTGATGAGACTGAAACACAAAAAACAACCGTTAGATAAAGACAAATTATAATTGAACATATAAATAAAGAACTCATAAAAATAACTCCACAGAGTCAGAGCACCAGCAACAGAAGAAAAATAACAACTAAAGCAGGGGTGTCAAACTGCGGTCCTCGAGAGCCAGGGTCCTGCATGTTTTAGATGTTCCCCTCTTCCATTCCACCTGGAGGTCATTACATCATTATCAGTCTGATGAGGAGCTGATTATTAACTCTTTAAATGTCAGTGCTGATGTATTCTGAATAGATGATTTAGTTTAAATATTCAGAAAAATTCAACCATTTTCCCTTTAGTTTTGTGCATGGACAAGGTGCCAAAAATCAGGAGTTTTTTTTTTTATTTATTTAAACATTTTTTTAAAGGCAAAATTAAAATTGCTGGGACCAAATTTCAATAGTAGTTTTCTTCTTTAGTAATTTTATTTTCTAAATTTTCCACATTATTTGTCGTTTTGTAAATATTTCTTAGTTTTTGTTGCTCATTTTGTTTATTTTTCTAGATTTTGGGTTTTTTTATTGTAGTATTTTTCTTTGATTTTCTGTCATTTGTGTCTTACTTTGCTCACGTTACTAATTATTTTGTTAGTTCTCAGGAGTTAAAGGGTTAAATTGAATCACATGGAAGAGGGAAATATCTAAAACATGCAGAACACCGGCCCTCGAGGACTGGAGTTTGTCACCTGTGACCTAAAGTAATATAATATGAGCTGGGTCACCTGACTGTAAACTAAAGACGGAACTAAACTGATAGGAACAATAATAACAGAATAACAGGAGCAGAGACATTATGTTATTAAGTAAATTACAAAACATACACAGTCAATTTTGCAGTGTTAAATCAACACTTACAGAGTTTATTTAAATTCTTCTAGAGTGTATTTGGTCCCATTGTCTCCAAATTAACACTGCAAAATCTACAGTGTATAGGCACATTTACAAATATATCTATATACAAATTGACAAACATAATTACATCCCATAGAGGCCAATGAAATCATTACATTTTAAAATGTCTCATCTGCTTTTTTTTCCCTAATTGGCCATTAAATTACCCATAAAACAAATTAAATATCCACAAAGTCATCTTTTATGCTCTATAAAGCATAGAATAGAGGCATCATATACAGATTTAGATCATTTTCCGACACATAAACCAAGACTTTTTCACTGTCCAATCATGATTCTTCACAGAAGATTCCATGTTCCTTGTGTGATCATTGTCAGGTGTGGATGTGATCATATATATATATATATATATATATATATATATATATATATATATATATATATATATATATATATATATATATATGCCTGGACAATATTGTGTTTGACAGAAAAGAGTGTTGACCTTGGAGAAAGTGTGTGTTCTGTCCACAGCCGGTGTTTGTTCTGTATGTATGGAGTCAACTTATTAAAGCCAACACTTCACCCAGGTCTGTTAAAACACACCTTATTCTGTTTGGACTGTCCCTGTCCCTGTCCCAGTTCACCCTCTGGTGTTCATATTTAGCCCCACCCCTGGCACTGAGCACTAGTCCTTCAAACAGAACTGTCAGGGGTAAGTTCTGGAACATTCTCCTCTGGAACGGGACAACGACGTCTCTATAAACACATCTGATAACTTTTTAAATTGGAAAAAAACAAACATTTTAACAAGTGTATTTTTCAGATTTTTAGTCCAAATATTTCATTACATTTCAAATTAGACAGAATCACATAAACAGGAAGTTTTCAGTCAGATATAAGAACTGGAAAATCTGATTTGAAGAAATTGTACCAAAATAATTTTCACTTGTTCTGTTGGAAATTTTATTTTGGATTTTTTTGTTTTCATAATTCAAGATTTTTTTTTTCACCTAAAATAAAAATATATTTTATGGCCTAATACAATTTTTTTTTTTTTTTTTGCAAAACTCTATTTTTTATTTTATTTTTTTGCTTAGTTTAAAAAATTTTTTTCTTAATTCTAGATTTTCATTGGTTCATTGAAAAAATGTTTTCCTTAATTTCTTAATTTTTTGGCTTATTTCTAGAATATATCTGGAAAATCTTATTTCCTGAAATATTACCAAGACATTTTTCATTTGTTCCATTGGCATATTTATAAAACATTTTTTTTGCTTATTTCAAGCACAAGTTTTTTTCATTTTATTATTGTTATCATTTTTTTTTATTTTATAAATTTTTTTTGTATTTGTTTTTTTTCTCCAGTAAACTGAAATACATGTTTTTCAGTTATATAATAAATCAATATTATATTTTTAGAGGGTTAAGAAATGTTCCCAACATCAATTCAATTAATATTAATCTATATATTGTTAATGTTAATTTTCCATCTGTATAAAATACAGATGGAACTGATCCTGCTCTGGGTTATGAGAAAACTCATTTTATAAAAGAAACTAATGTAATTCATGGATGTCGATTAATAATAATATAGTTACTGCAAAACTAATGCATATTTACAGTTGAAATTTGTATGAATTATTCTATTTGAAAAATAATCCATTAAAAAAAAAAAGAAAAAGACTCTTCATGTTAAGGCTCAGAAGGCATGTCCATCTACCCTCCTGTTTCCTTGGTAACAAGGGGCTGATGTCAGTGCACCTGACGGAGAGGATAAATACATTTATCAATATCTTTTTATATTCATAGTAATAAATGGATTTGGTTTGATTTGATACTAATTTGATGGATTAATACAAAAGGCTTTGGTATTTTGTTTGTGCAAATAAAGCTGGTGTGTTTGATTATTTGGGATGCGGTGGCATTGTGTCGGCCATCTTTTGTCTATTGAAACAGTCGACATCACTCATGTGTGAGTGAGAGGCTCCCATCTGTTTTTCAAAATTATCCTCTAATTAGTGCCAAAATAGGTCCGATCAGTCAATAAGTGATAAGAGGGGGACGGCATGAGCAGCTTTTCAGACACAATCCAAAATGCAAAGTCCAATCAAAATGTGGTTAATCAGTATTAACCCATAAAGACACACAAAGTCTATTCACCAAATGATTTTTCTATAGATTTATCCTTTCATAAGTGATTTATTAAAATATTATCTACTGTATTTTGCTGTTTTTTTTTGTCCAAAAGCCATCCTGACTGAATAACTACACATACATTTTAAAAATACATGAGTCTATAGAAAAGAAAAACTTTACTCAAAGAAAGAGAAACGCTTTCAATTGCAACTAAAATGATATTATATTGAACGGATTAGATTTTATTGCTACAAACATTCAGTAACCGATGCTTCATGATATCATTCCAAACTTTTAATTCACTCACAGCTCGAGTGAATTATCGATATGTATCAGCAGTGTTGGGAAAGTTCACCTTGATTAAAGTTCAGTTTAAGTTACTCAATATAAATTAGTTCAGTTCATCGTTCATTCTTCCAAATTATGAACTAGAAGTTCATGGATCCCAAAATGAACTTTTTCGTTCTTTTTTTTTTTATTATTGTAAACTTATTATTAACTGTTCCTGACATTATCCTCACCATAGTCAGGAAATCATTGGAAAATGCCGTCCTCCTCCCAGGGTTAACTTCCCTCTGCAGGTTCTTAGAACACAAGGAGCCGTTTCAGTGAGCTTCGTTTTCAATGTTTATTTCCAAGAACAGGACAACACCTGCTCCGGTCGCCAGTCACACTTTGTACATTTAACTCTTTTTCTCCGCTCCCAAAAACTCTCTGCACCCCTCTCTCTCTCTCTCTCTCTCTCTCTACCTCTACCCAAAACGCTTCTCATTGGCTATTATGTTGCCAACATTAGTTCAGAATAATACAAAAATGACATCTATGATAATGCTGTGTTTCGATCCCATTTTATACCTTATAGGACTCAATAATTACAACGTGATAAGAACGAAATATGAACTACATAAGAGCGCAGTTCAATAAATGCCAGAATAACCGCGTTCACAACTTCCCGTTCATTTGGCAAAAGTGAACGAGTCGTTCACGTTCGTCAAAAATATGATATAGTTCGTGAACAATAGTTCAGTGAACTCGTTCAGGTACAACACTGCATATCAGATAATCTTCCCATCTTCCACTGCTCTATGAACTCTCCCAGAAATGCTTGGCTCCATGAATTTGTGACATTTACCTCCGCTTTATGACACCTCGTACTGTCTGACATAAATATATACTGTGTGTAATAAATTCTACACAAAGAGAATCTAATCTCAATTATAGGGCAGTAACTTTTCAACAGAATCTATATTTGGCCAAAGGGGATTAAAAGTGTGAAGCACGATGCCTTTACTATCTTTATTTTATATGGCGCCATTTGCTAATGGGCACTAAAGGCAGTCCACAGCTGAGGTTGATGGGAATGTCAATACTATGGTCATAAACCAATGATTTGGACAAAATGTTGACCAAAGTTATTACATTTCACCCTGAAGGGGTTAATGTTATCTGCACCACATTTCACAGTAATCCATCTTAGAGTGTCACGACATTTTCCTGTGGACCAGGAGGTGGAGTGACCATGTGACCACCAGACCAACGTGACCATCCCTAGAGCCCCCAAACCCCCCTAACAGAAGCCAGGCTGAAAACAAAAGTTGCAGATGCAGCAGTTGTAGATTCTCCGAAAAAGCTGCACAATATAGTTTGAGCATCGACATCACAATGTACATGTGTGTAATTGTTGCATCACAGGTCCTGCAATTATTATTATTATTATTATTATTTTTATGTATTTATTTTTACCTTCGCCAAAGACAATATATTTTTGCTGCTGTTGGTTTGTTTGTTTGTTTGTTTGTTTGTTTGTTTGTTTGTTTGTTTGTTTGTTTGTTTGTTTGTGTACAACATAACTTGAAAACTTATGGATGGATTTTGATGCAATGTTCAAGGTACGGTGGTTATGTGGACGATCAATAAATGATTAGATTATGTTGGTGATCCAGAACCCCCTCGGTGGTGGAGGTCTGCGCTCTGTGTGCTTTTCTACTTTATATTTTGTTTAATTTCATTTTATATATATATATATATATATATATATATATATATATATATATATATATATATATATATATATATATATATATAAAATGCAAGTATGTGAGGAAGGTCATGTGATGTTCATCAAGACCATTGGGCTTTGATCACGTGATCACACAACACACTTGTAGAACGGCTGTGGCGTGTAGTGAGTGTTGGGAGAGAAAAGGCTGTGTTCAAGTGTCATAGTATTATCGTAAGTGGTATCGGCGCCCTAGTTGTTGGTACCCGCCGATACCGATACCACCATTTAGTGCAGTATCGGGGCTCCTGCTGATACTGGTATCAGTGCAACACTAGTAATGGAAATGTAGAACATGTTTCTATTTATCTTTTCAGTCTGTGAAAACGTGTAAAACATTTCCCAGGAATGTTAAAAAAAAAAAAACATCATTTGCTCAGTACGTTCCCTGTCGTTGAAAAATTACACACCTGGTTTTGATAGATTTAGAAACCTCACAGGCCACGAAGATGAAGCGTGTGCCACATACATATATATATATATATATATATATATATATATATATATATATATATATATATATATATATACACCTTTAACTGAAGGAAGGAAAGGCTGTGTGCTTTGACTCCAGCGCTGGTGTTAGCTGGACAGATGTTAGCCAGCAGCTTCTGGCCGCCTCTGCTTTCATTAGCTTTAGCTTTCATACGCTCCCCGATGACAGGCACGGCTGCCAAATGAGCTCCCGTGTGAGTCGACTCCAGTTCCAAACCCTCGTCCAGAAACTGTGCCTGGCTGCAAAAAAAAAAGGGAAGCCATGCATGTGCTGTTTTGCATTTTCTACGCTCATTCAAGCATTCGACAACATGAAGTGAAACTGAAGCATGAAGTGAAGACGACACACACTATGTACCAAGTATCTGTCGTTTGTACAAAGACACTGCATCGCTGTTGATCTGCACATGACGACAGCTTCTCCAGTGTTTTCTTCCCAAACAAACATGCATTTATGCGACTGAAGGACAGAAGTTTGTTTTATTTTATACATATGTAAAAATCAGTTTGAACCTTTTATCATTCTGCAGTGATTTGGATTAAAATGACCTGAACAAGTTCTGTCGGATGAATTTGTGTGTGTGTGTGTGTGTAGTTGTTTTTTTGTGTAGTTGTGTTTTGTGTGCATGTGTATAGTTGTGTTGTTTTTTTCGTAGTTGTGTTGTTTTTTGTGTAATTCTGTGTGTGTCTGTGTGTTGCATTGTTTCAATGTAGTTGTGTTGGGGTTTTAGGTTGTGTTGTTTTTTATGTAGCTTGTGTGTAGGTGTGTCATTGTATGTAGTTGTGTGTGTAGTTGTGTTGTTTTTCGTGTAGTTGTGTGTGTGTGTGTGTGTGTGTGGTTGCATTGTTTTTGTGCAGTTGTGTTGTGTTGTTTTTTGGGTAGTTGTGTGTATGTGTGTTGTGTTATTTTGTGTGTAGTTGCATGTGTATGTGTGTAGTTGTGTTGTGTTGTGTGTGTGTGCGTGTAGTTGTGTTGTTTTGTGTGTACTTGTGTATGTGTAGTTGTGTTGTTTCGTGTGTAGTTGTGTGTGTGTAGTTGTGTTGTTTTGTGTGTAGTTGTGTATGTGTGTAGTTGTGTTGTTTTGTGTGTATTTGTAGTTGTGTGTGTGTGTACCTGTGTTGTTTTGTGTGTAGTTGTGTGTGTGTGTAGTTGTATATGTGTGTGTGTAGTTGTGTTGTTTTGTGTGTAGTTGTGTGTGTAGTTGTGTTGTTTTGTGAGTAGTTGTGTATGTGTGTGTGTAGTTGTGTTGTTTTGTGAGTAGTTGTGTTGTTTTGTGAGTAGTTGTGTATGTGTGTGTGTAGTTGTGTTGTTTTGTGTGTAGTTATGTATGTGTGTAGTTGTGTTGTTTTGAGTATAATTGTGTATGTGTGTGTGTAGTTGTGTGTGTGTACCTGTGTTGTTTTGTGTGTAGTTGTGTGTGTGTAGTTGTGTATGTGTGTGTAGTTGTGTGTGTGTAGTTGTGTTGTTTTGTGTGTAGTTGTGTGTGTAGTTGTGTTGTTTTGTGTGTAGTTGTGCATGTGTGTGTGTGTAGTTGTGTGTGTAGTTGTGTTGTTTTGTGTGTAGTTGTGTAGTTGTGTGTGTAGTTGTGTTGTTTTGTGTGTAGTTGTGCATGTGTGTGTGTAGTTGTGTGTGTAGTTGTGTTGTTTTGTGTGTAGTTGTGTAGTTGTGTGTGTAGTTGTGTTGTTTTGTGAGTGGTTGTGTTGTTTTGTGAGTAGTTGTGTTGTTTTGTGAGTAGTTGTGTATGTGTGTGTGTGTAATTGTCTGTGTATTGCTCATTATTTTCTCAAAGCTGGTCACTGTTTGACTGTTTGTGCGACTGTTGTTTAAATCATTGTAAATTCACTGACTGTGCTGATGAGACATTTTCTCTGTTCATGTGTCGACTCTACAGAAGTTCATGAAGCTTTTAAGTAACCAGAAGAAAAAGTGTTTAGTTTTTTTATTCCATTATGAAGATGTAAAACATCACAAAGGGTTAAAATAATGTGGTTTAGGCGCTTGGACCAGGACATAAATCTGGTCAGAGTTTAACTGCCATGAGAACCATCTGTGTGAAAATGAAGGAAAAACACATTATTATTATTATTATCAACGAAAACTCCTTCACAGTTCAGTGTTCTGCTTCCAGCAGGCACTCCATATTTCTTTGTTAGCTTGTTGCTGCATTGTGTAATTATGTTTTTGCCCTTTCTGGGAAACATGGTCATGAAAGGAAAAATGAGAGGAGGAAAATCGAATTTGTTGCCTATGTAATTGTTTAATGATGAATGGAGCCATAAATTGGAGCCAAGATATGATTTTTAAATTTTTTTTTTTTTTACATTACTTCCCTCTGTAAGTGAACGCAATATTTCCTCTTGGTGAAAATATAAATATATTCTGTTGAAGTGATGCCGTTGATTCCCAAATATAACTTTTACATTAAACGATTTGTTAAGCTGCAGTATTTCTGATGTATTACCCCGCCCCCCCCGAAGAGGAGAGGGGTATTGTGTTTGGTTTGGTATGATACTCGAGATTTGGTCAAGTATGTTGATTGATTGATTGATGATTGATTGATTATTTCGAGCAATTCACACAATATATACACACATAAAAAAAAATATAATATGATTTACACATAAAAAGGAGTGTGAAGACTTATTTAATCCCACCCCCATTCTCATCAATAACTTAAGTCAACGTTGACCAAATATTGACCATTTCAATTCTCAATAGATCGTTCTGAAATTTGGTGTGTCCAAAGAGACGTACATAAGGAAGGAATGGACAAAATATCAGCCAAATGGACTCATGGCTTCCACTCTGACGCCATATTGAATTTTTGTAACTTTTCGCACTCTAGCGTCGCCAATTCTTGACGGTTGGTTCTGAAATTTGACGTGTACAAGGAAGAAACTGACCGAAATTCAGCCGATTTGGTCAAGTATCACACTGTGCATGACTTCTAGTTTGTTTGTTTGTTTGTGAGTAGGTTTATGCAAAAACTACTGGACCAATTTCCATGAACATTTCAGGAAAGTTGTGAGGTGGTCCTGAGAATAGATTTCATAAAGTTTTGGTAAATGTAGGTCAAAGGTCACAGTCACCAAAAATGGATTTTAATGAAACTTTTGTACTCAGTTATATATATACATATATATATATATATTCCAATGGCATTTCGAACAATATATTTTTTTACTTTATAAATCATCTTTAATATTTTAATACATACAATATTTTAAAAAATCCCTTTTTTTTTACTTCCTTTTTTCCTCCTTTTTTTTCTTTGCGTTTTTGTTTTTGCCCTTTTTTCTTCTTTTCTTAGAAAAGGGAAAAAAGAAAACATTTTTTGAGGTATGAAATTGAATAAATAAATAGCTTCTATAATAATAATTAAAAAAAATATATACATACTCATAGCTCTATTTTTGTAAATTTACAATTGTATGGATAGTAGTTTTTCCTGCTTTTCCTCATGTTTCTTCACAATACGATCAATGCGTTTACGTCATGAGCACAGATCAGCACAGATGACAAAGGAAACTATTGATAATTGTACCTGCTTTAGTTCTTCCAGTGCAGCTGCTTCTGCTGGGAGGCATATCATGCTTTGAATACCTGCACAATGATTTAATTAGAACGTGGATTCATCCAGACTCACTCTGAGGAACCGAGGTAATTAAAAAGTGGCCTTAAAAAGTTCACGCTCATGCTTCACGATATTACATAAGCTAATATTCTAAAGTCTCAAGATCACCTCACTGAGCAAATTGAAAATGTGGAAAGTTTTTTTTTTTTCTGAAATGAAAGAAATGAAAGAACATGTTGTGACCTTATACAAGAGGAGTGCACTACCGACTCATAATTACAGTTAGTTACTCTGAAATTAATCACTGAGTTTCATTGAAGATAAATTAGATACAGTTTATCAAAGACCAAGGTGATGGTAATGAATTACATTAAAGAGGCACATCCACATCAGCTGTGACTAACTTAGGCCAAGACACAAGTTTGATCGTTGGATAAAAACAGTTCAACACAAACAGATCTGTGTTTGTGATGCTCAAAAGAACTTTTAATCTGTGATCAAATGTGGATTTTTGCCAACATTGGCCTAGCCTAGCCTAGCCTAGCCGCGCTATACCCATCAATTACATGTATGGGTCTAGTGGTCCTTCATAGTCAGGGGAGGCGGGGCTAAAAGGTTGTCTTTCAATTCCCTCTGTATGCAATAGGACGATACTACAACCAATCAGCGTAATCTTTATGATGACGTAGTTAGAGCGCCGGAAAGTTCACGGAGGAGTCCGGAGAAAGTTAAAATGACTAAACAAAATGGTGGATTATGGAGCTTAATTACTGTTGCTGCTTCTGTAAAAATAATTTAAAGATTTCTGACATTTTCTCACATTCTTCACTCATCTTTGATAAAAGGAAATCACCACCCAGTTGGCAGCCATCTATCATCATCATTGTTGTTCTTCTTCTATGGTGGTTTCTGGTTGTTTCTCTCCGAATCATTGACTGACTCTGTACTTCACCATGATTTGTCGACCAGTTTCTGGGAAATCTAGCTAAAAGATACATTGAGCGTAACTATACCGTCTACGGTAGCCAACTAGATTTCCTGTCGCTCGGGGCGTTTAGCATGGCTAAGCTAACACAGGCCTTTAGCGCAAGGTATATAGTCTCTCATTTAGTGAAAGGTATAATGCGGAACTAATGTTTATTCTTTATATATATATATATATATATATATATATATATATATATATATATATATATATATATATATACTACAACTATTTAAGTGAAGTTTACTTATAAAATATGATGATAGAGTTACTCAAAGTTCTTAGCAATGAAAACTTATAGTATCAACATTTAACCCTTCACTAAAAATGTTTATTGTAAAACATTTTCATGAAATGTCTGTTTGGCCTATTGCTACACAAATACTTTTTATTTGGCAAATATAACCTAAAATTGTTCATTTAAATCCTTGCATTTTTATGTTTATTAAATGTTTTTTTTTTTTATTAATACAAATTACTATTTTGATTGGAGATGAGAATTTGAGCTTTAATAACTTAAAACAGTAGTTTAATCAATGTTGAATTAACATGATTGCAAATTAAAAATTATTTTACCTTTAAATCTGTTGTAAAAACAAGCCCCCATCACCCCCCCACCCCCCCCCCCCCAAAAAAAAAAAACCAAACCTCACACGTACAGGCATAGATAGCTTGAGTTGAATAAATAAATAATAAAATGAATAAATTAATAATGATAATTAGTTAAAATGATGATGATTTTCTGTCTGCAGCAGATCCCTCTGTCCAAAACGAATTTCTCCCTTTGACTTTTGACTTTAGTCGGGATTAAGGTGTACAGTAACAAAGTTGGGGGGGGGGGGGCAAATTGACTGAACAAATAATAATAATAACAAACTTAAAAGTGTCAGACAGTGGGACTATTACACATTCAAGTAGATGTGAATATTTGGGCTCCATAGGCTTATGGAAGAGTGTCTAGTAAAGTATTTAATCTTGTCTAATGTCAGACACTTTTGGTGGGTCAAACTGTATGAACTATTAAGGTCCAAATACACAAATAAATAAACTAAAGACTAAATAAAAGTTGATTTAGATCAATACAAGGACTTTAAAGAATGTGTTGAAGCTGAAATTTTAGCTAATTTCAGCTTAATTTTTTTATCATTCTTGGACATTCATCATTTGTTTAGACAGTAGCTTTCTACTGTCAGGTACAAAAAAATAATTATAATAATAATAATTATATTAATAATCAATGCGGGTGTTTCTCTGGAGTTCCATCAGTGAAAATTAAGAACCAAGGGTGCTCCTGTTTCCTCATCTGCTGATTTGATAATCTGCTGCTGCGTTTCCTCCAGACAAAATAATTAATTCATGGTGACATTTACATGTATTTTATCCCCCAGTTTAATTTTAACTCCTACTGACACCTTGAATGTTAAGAAGAGTCATGGTTAGAGTTAACACTAGGTAACATGATTAAGCCGAGTGATTCCTAAGTGATTTATTTCAATATTATCCTGTGTATTTTGCAGTTTTCCTTTGAAAATCTGGTATTTTTCTATATTTAATGTACTGATCATATAGATGTTCATAAAAGCTCTGATTAATGTTGTGTGTTTTATATGAAAAACAGAGAAAATCAATGGAAAAATACAGTATTTTTTCCTCTGTAAAATAGATAATTAATTGAAATGTCTTCATTCACTGTCACTGGTCAAACTCTGTGGGTTTTACTGGTGAAACAATTGTGTTTTAATGTGTAAGTATACAGAAAATGGAAAAGAAAGCATAATACCATAGCAAACTAATAATAATAATAATAAATAACCCAAACCCAGCATTAGTTTTGTGACAGTTCCCCAATGAAAGTTTTGTCTTTAACCTTATTTAAGTAATTTAGCACCATTTATTCTCATACAACACCTTCTATTTTGCATATTTTTCTGTCAAAATGAGGTATTTTTCATTATTAAATTTAATAATCATGTACATGTTAAGAAAAACCCCAGATTAAAGTTGAAATGTATTGTATCAAAAACAGAGAAAACTGAAGGAAAATAAGTTTTTCAGTAAAATCCATCATTAACTGAACATAAACTATTTCTAGGTGATAAAACAATAATGATACAGTGGTACCTCTAGTTATGAAAGACCCAGCTAACAAATAATCCAAGTAACGAAAAACCTTTACCTCAATTTTTTGTCTCTGAATACGAAAGAAAATTCTCTTTCCGAAAAGAAACTGAAACCCCGAGACATAAATACTATGTACATTACTGTACGTAACTACGCAATGTACGTAAATACGTTACTATGAGGGAGCTACCCATGATGCTTTTCATGAGCCTTTAACCCTCATTCTAACCATACAGAGTTACCGCTGTCCCACCACAGCATGAGTCCAAAGAAAGTGACTCCCAACAAAAAGAAGAACAGGGTTGTGCCACCAACAGAAGTGACAAAGGAGACGACAAAAAAGGAGGAGGCAGCCCTCACTCCACCAACACGAACAAAAGACATGCTGGTGAAACCCCCGAAACCGCAAAAAAACCCACCCTGATAAAATGTTCACGAGCCGTGCCATCACCCACCCCAGTCTTGCACCCAAGGAAGATCATGAAAAGCCGTCAAAGGCAATGGTCCCTGGATCTACGCCTGTCAACAAACACCGGTGAAGGTGAAAATGACCCTTAAAACAAACACAATGGTATGAACATGACCCACATGTCTGGTTCATTTGAATGGTTTAATGTTTAATGTTCAGTCAGTGAAGACACATTTACCCACTAAGACCAATAAATAAATAAATAATGAATCAAAATCTACATTTTCTTTAACTTTTAACACATTTCATACAAAATTGGTAATTTTCTATAATTTCTAACTGGTTTATAGGGAGTAGTATTTCAGGAATCAGTCCTTTTACATGTAAAATGCGACTCTACGAAAAATTCAGAGTACGAAACCACTTCTGGAACGAATTAATTTCGTAAGTAGAGGTACCACTGTATGTCGCAATATCATTTTTAATTGATAGAAGTATGAGACGTGCGTAAAATAAATTTCACTTGTCCATGTTTTGACAGACAAACAGATCATAATGTAGTGAATATACACCCAGTGTCTCCATCTACTGTCATTGATCCAACTTCATGGGCTTCACTGGTGAATCAATGATGGAGACTGTGTTGCCATGGTAACAACAGAGCCTCTGAATGTCCAAATGGGTCAAATTCAGAAGTGGTAAAAGTACTCCCACTCTTTACTTAAGTATAAGTACAGCTACTTGTGTAAGAAAAATACTAGGAGTATAATAGTAATAGTAATAATATAATAATAATAGTAATAGGAGTAAAAGTACTGATTCAACTCATTTATAAACAGATTCACAAGCAAATGTTTTTGCTTCAGTCGTTTCATCCAGTTTGTTTTACTTGTCATTTTCTTTCTGACCTGTAATGAACAGTTCAGCTGTAGGAACATCCTACCTGTGTTTTATTCTCCTGATGAGTTTTTAAGAGTTTGAATTAAATGTGCTGAGCTGCTGGTTCTGGTTCTATTTTTGGTTCATATATATATATATATATATATATATATATATATATATATATATATATATATATATATATATATATATATATATATATGAAGAGTTCATCTGCAAAAACAGATAACTCCATTTTTCGTTTTTTTCAGAAAATTGCATTTTTTACTCTACATTCCAGGTAATACTCATTGATTTGATATATTATTTATTCAATTTAGTGGCTCTTACCAAATGAAATAAATAATATATCAAATAAATCAGTATTATCTGTGGAATGTAGAGTAAAAAAATGACATTTTGTGAAAAAAATAAAAATGGAGTTATCTGTTTTTGCAAATGGACTCTTCATATATATATATATATATATATATATATATATATATATATATATATATATATATATATATATAATATTTTGTTATTCCAGGACAAACATCCTGCTCCTCAAATGAAAGTTTGCTAGGCTTCAGGAGGAAAACATATGAAGAAACCTTTATTTGTTTCCACATAAATGAAGTAGCTGTAATTCTGAATTATTTTAGTCAGGATAAATCATTTGTAATTAAAAAAGCATCATGTAAACATAGTCAAAGCAACATTGGTTTTCTGTTAATGATGCTCCTGCTGTCTTTTCTCTCAAAACCACAACCTTGGTGCAACACATTAACAAATACATGTTCACATTTAGTCAGAAGGTGGAAACACTTGGCAGCCGTTTCTCCATCCACTTCTCTCGCTTCCCCACGACTTCCCATCATTGCAACGTACAAGCTTGTTATTACCTCCAGCCAACATCTGCTGGGTGTTTGGATCAGATAAACTGTGGCTGCAAAAACACTCCACTACATTATAAAGCAGAGTCTGATTAGCTCTCCATGCGAGTATCATCTAGGGTAGTGTGGGTCCAAGTCCTGGAGTGAACCCTGTCCTCAAATGTTCCTGATGGTTTTTATCGTTCAATGACTGGCACATTCCATTTCGCATGTCTTTTCCTCCACATACAATCCTCTTTATTGCTGCCACGTACTGCAGCTCTGCCTGCTTCGCCCTTTCACTTATTGTCTTCAAACAGAATGTGTGAGATCTGACCTTCATGAATACGTCCACGATCTGCAACAAACACCAGTGCTGTCATGATTACACGTACACACGGTCGACTTTCTGTACTTACTAAGTGTCCATTTTTCAGCGGTTAAGTGCTGTTCCAATTCCAATACTGAATCTTAGAGATGGGGTTTTGGGCTGTTTTGGGAGATCCGGATCTTTATAGGTCGTTCCTTTCAAAAACTTTGGCTCTTTTTTTTTGTGTGTGTTTTAGGCTTAAACTCGGTCCTGACCGTTTTACCATGGTTTCCCCCTCTTGATTAAAGTAGATCCAGACACTACTCCTTTTCCTATGGCCCTGACTCACTTTAAATTTCTAAATATTTCTTTCAATCTCTGAAGAAACAAACATCCTGGGAAGTTGTGTGATTTAACTGACTTCAGATCTTCCCAACTTTGACAGACGCAGAACCCTCTGCTACTGTCGGACACTTGCTGCGCTGTGATTGGTCAATTAATATTCCAGGGCGGGGAATACTAACGTGTAAAGAAGCATGTACTTTTACATGTTAGTATTCCCCGCTGTGGAATGTTGATTGACCAATCACTGTGCAACAAGGAGGAGGGTCTGCATGATTCTCTCGCTCTCTCTCTCTAGGGGTGAAGGTGGAGCTTTTGTGTGTGTGAAATCTGACACCATAAAGGGAAAAAAAAAAGAATGACAAAGAGTACGGATCCCACTCGGCCATGATGTAGCTCCTATCATTCATTTTAAAGAGCCGTTCAAAAGAATCAGTTTGTTCAAAAGAATCAGTTTGTTCAAAAGAATCGGCTCGTTCAAAAGAATCAGCTTGTTCACGAACGTCACAACACTACTGGATCTGATTCTGCCTGTTGCACTTAACGGAAATGGCGTCGGAAATGGCGAAAAATACATCTTTTTTTCTAACCAAAATAGATGTTATTGTAAAATGTATTTTGCACAAAACTTTCAATACAAAACACCACTGATGTTTTAATACTGTAAACATAAGAATGAAAGATTCTTCTCAATTCGTGGAATGAAGATTAACAATTTATTTACAGATCACATGGAAAGTACAGGAATATCAGCGCTCATCGATTGCACACACACAAATACACACACACACACACACACACACATCACACCCCATTTGTTTACACAGTCTTTGGTAATATTTTCTTCCCATCCCTTTAAAAATGTCCATCTAACAAAACAAAAATCATGACTTTCCAGTATATTCTCTGTTAATACAAACTTTGAATAGTGTACTGATAGTAATTGCTAAGTTTTACTACGGGGCTAACATGGTAATACTAATAATAGGCACTTGAAAGTAAAATAAAATACACTTAAAAAATAAGTAAACTATGCTTTAGAATTCTTCTTACATAATGCATCATGTTACTACATTTTCGAGAAAAAAAAATAAAAATAAATGTTCAAGTAGATTTTGTTATAATCTTCTCAAAATGTAGTAAGTTATTATGTAATATGGCAGAATTTAATACAAAATACTTTGGGACAGTTTATTATAAATGGTGTTGTTACATTGTGGGCGTTTAATATAAAATGCATCGTTATTAGAAAACGTGGCTGAACGTTCCTCCCTGTCTTCATGCCGTTGCCTTTCTAACTTCAGCCTAATCCACTCTACAGAATGTGGTTAGCTGCCCCTTTAGCGCAATTCACACCCCCAGACGACAGGGTCTTTTTAAATGACTACAACTGTCTGTAGTTTGGGCTGGTGTTATGTCGTTAGTGGCCCATTAGCTTGGCACCAGCATCAGTCAGGATTTCCTGTTTCAATTTATCTCCACTTAAATTCACTTATCATCTTGATAAGCTGGAAGTTTGTACTCACTTTTTTTTGTTAACCCTTTAAACCTTGTCTCCAACACAACTGATTAACCCATAAAGACCCACAGATACTTGTGTGGCACATCCACTATTCTATTTTGACTTATCTTAAGCTATTTATTGACATTTATTATAAGAAATAAACTGCTGCATTTATGCCATACTATATATATATAACTTTTTTTTAATCTTATCTGCTTTTTTTAATCTTATTTAACTCTGTTTATTTTAATTATAATCATAACTTATACAGAGCGGTTTTTATCTTAGAGCCATTGACATTCTGCATTTATTCATTTATTTAAGTGCTGATGGAGTATGATTGTGTTTTTCTTCTGTTCCCTGAGGGGATTAATAAAATCTCTCTCTCTCTCCATATATATATATATATATATATATATATATATATATATATATATATATATATATATATATATATATATATATATATATATATACAGAGAGAGAGAGAGAGAGCAGTGAATTATTCATCCAAGGCAAAACAAATACATTCATGAATACACTAAATAATAATAATTTGTAGACGATCGATCTGGAAAATGTTATTTCAAGAATTCTCTGATTTGTATTTATTTTTGTATTCTTTTTTATTTGTATTTTATTTGTTTGTTTGTTTGTGTTTGTTACTTAATACAATAAATAAATCTTCTAATGATACTAGTGAAAATGATGTTGGTAAGATTTCTAGAAATAACATTTTCTTCCTTAGATCTATTGTCTATAAATTATATTTTATATTTCACTGTAAACTTCCTCTTTAGATAATTATGTCTGGTTTTTAAGTGTGATGAGATATTTAGACTAAAATACACCTGTTCAGATTTAGATGTTTCTGGTGCATACATTTACTCATGTGCATCTTTTTGTGTCCTGCTCATTAGTTTAGATGAAAGCATCCGTCCACACCTCCACCCACTGACCTCAGCTGTTTGTCCTGTGGAAATCATGTGACCAGCCCACAGATGCCAGGTGGGCTGTGGAAACCCCACACCATCATTTGTACACAGCAGCTGTCAGGCTTTTACAGACAATACCTGTGATGACATCAACTCTATCATATGTTCAGAATATTAATCAGAGCAGTAGAATAAAGACGGTGTGTTGTTTCCATCCTGTGACTCCAGTGTTTCCAGGTTTCTACAGGTGTTTAACAGCAGGTGTTTTCACCTCCAGTAGAACAGAGTTAATGTTCACTTTCTGCTGCTGGAAGGAAACTAACTGTAACACACTCATACACTATCACTGCCTTGTTGTAATAAACATCCAAAATGTAATAAGTTCTTCCTTTAATTTTATAATAAAGCTGCATTTTTAATAAATAAAGGGTGTAGAGCAGCATAGGCTACGTCGCTAATTTTAGCGCCATACCTCTGCTGCTCTTGTACGATATTGTAGCAGATTATGGTCAAGTGTTTAAAAAAGACAAAGGGAAACGTACATTTTCAAGCTAATCTCTTAAATTGATGAAGTTCATCTTCATCTTCATCCACCGTCTTCTTCCGTTTTATTTTGGTGAACTTCTGTTTTGTTGTGGAGTGAAGTTGCAGCGTTTCTCTCTTCCAGTTATTTTGGGAGTTTGTATGTTTTTGCTTCGTTTTTGTTATTACAGTATTTTTCTCTTGCAGCTTAGCTTGTGTTGCATTTGTTTTATGTGTTTGTGTTTTTGGTTGTTGCATCTTTCTTGTGTTCGTCGGCCAAGATCCAAACTTTCAAGATGGCCGACGTTTGTCTGGCCTTTTGATCGGGTGCTCATACTGTAGGTCACTTTTATATTTTGTATTAATAAATAAGTTTATGAATGGGTGAATGGATGGACAGGAGTGGTGGAAATGATGGGTGACTGGAGGCATCACATTTTGGGGATATACCTTTAGCAGTCAGAGATAGGCCCTGTTTTTTTATTTTGTTTTTCATTTATTTGTCTTTATTTATTCTTATGTGTATTTATTTTTATTTAGTAATTTCTTTGTCTTTTGTATTAATTAATTTAATTATTTTATTTTGTATTTGACCTTTTGATTTCTTTATTTTTTCATATATATATATATATATGAAATATTCCTATAATACCATCAGTGGATCATCTGCTCAATCTACATCATGTTCATTCTTTACTTAGAACATTGCAGAAGGTTTTCACTCCTCTTCCTCCTCCTCCTCTTCCTCTTCCTCGTTAGTCTTGGCTTCATCCACATCTGGCAGAGCAGTGTGGCGCTGCTCCTCTCAGACTGATCTCCTCTCAGCCTCCCTCCTCTACAGCCAATCACACCCATTTATCTGATAAGAGTTTGATCAGATGGGCTTTGATTTGATGATGTGTTTCCATCTGTGACCGTTTCCTGTCCAGCGTTAGCTTTTGTCTGTGACCTCTGATTGGCTGCAGCACTGTCCAACTATACCCACAGACATGTTAGTCCCTGTCTGTTGGTAACAAACAAACACTAGGAAAAACTATATGTACAAAGTAGTTTTACTTGAACTAAGCAAATAATAATAACAATAATATTGTTAATAATAATTAGACTTCCAGACATTTCTTGAAGGAAATGTAACCTGTGTGCTTGTCTCTTGCCAGATCGCTGGAGTTGTGGCTATTGAAAGGCAGAAATATCTGCTGTTCACTTCATATGTGGAATCTGTTTGTCAATGTCTGTGGACTGAGTCAGTTCTATTAAAGCTCCTCCCCTTTTCTATGTCTAAGGGCCTTTCCCCGTTGCCATGGAAACAGACCTGGAGTTACACACGCAGACACAGAGAGCTGACTGAATGTTAAACCATGCCTCTGAACTCCTGCGATTTTTGGGGAAACTATAAATAATTGGTGACCATGGGTGACAGGAGGCTCTTAAGGACAAGTAGATATGTGTATTTTTTCATGTACTGTGAAAAATTAGTAAGATACAGCAGTTTTTAACCACTGAACTGACCAAAATGAAGCAGATCTGTTAGTCTATCAGTCATGTTAAAGCCACGCCCACAGTGTTTGTCAATCATGTTAAAGCTCCTCCCACAGTCTTAATTGTCTGCAGGTGTTTCATAGTGACAGGAGCACTGTTGCCATGGTGATGAGCAGTGGCGGGAACTTGAAACGAGACGCTTCGGCAGAGCTCCACACTAAAATAGGTGTGAACATATTGTCGAACTCCTGCGATTTTTGGTGAAAACTGTAAATAATTGGTGAAAACAAAGTTGATCGTGAGTGGTAGGAGGGTCTGACGAACAAATACATGTACTTTTTATGTCTGTACTGTGAAAAATAAGGAAGTTAGGGCAATTTTAAAAACACTGAACTCAACATGAGACAGAAATTATTTTTACAATGGAAGTCTAATGATAGAAAGCCCTGACATCATCCCAAACAGGTTCTTGTCATTTCACTTTAAAAAGAGCTGGATGTTTGAACCCTGGTTTGTTAGAACTCTGAGAACCATGGCAACATTTGTGGAAAAGATTATTTGCCTACTATTAATGGTTTTGCCATGAGGGCGAGTTATTGAGACATTTTTCAGGTGAATTTTTACTTTTTTCGTGCTCTAGCGATGACATCACCCACTGATAAAAAGTCAGATTTTGGTCTTTTCAGGGTGGATTTCATGAGTTTTCTATCGAGAACCGTAAATCACACACTTATGAGAATCACCTCCTAAAGAGAGGACAAAACTGCCTGCGTTTTAACGTTTAAATGAAGTCTGTGCGACAAAGTATGGCGAAGCAGTAGCGTTGGCAAAAAAGGCATTTGTTTTTTCTGTCTCATTAAGAATGAATGGGGTTTTATTTGGCATAATACTGCGAAATCCATACGACATATCGGAATTATGAAAACACATGTATAATCTCTGGGCCAATCCGACCAATTTTTCCTATTTACTACAAAATGCTATGAAACATTATACACTGGGAAAAAAAAATCTAACCTCTGCCAAGATAATTTTGACTTCTTATTACCTTCGCCAAGGAGGTATTAAATTCGAGACTGTTTGTTTGTTTGTCTGTTTGTCAGCAGGATTACGCAAAAAGTTCTGAATGGATTTTGATAAAACTTCCAGGAATGATAGATAATGGGACAAGCAAAAACCCATTAGATTTTGAGCAATGAAGGTCAAAAGTCAAGGTCACACTAAAGGTCAGCATCTAAAACACATCAGTGGTAATATCTCACGATTCAGACAAGATAGAATCTGGTGGATGTTTTTTTATTCACATTGTCTCACCTTCAGACATCAGTTGGGTCAACACCTATGGCTCCATCACATCACGTTTTGACATATGACGCCATATCAAGCCTTGGCGAGGTCTGCCGTCTCTGACTGCCTTGTTTTGGTTTCTTTTTTTCTTGAAATAACCAGAATATTAATTAATTAATTAATTAATTAAGCAATAAATAAATGAATAAAACACCTGAATTAAGCAAAAATATATACATTTCTCAGATATATTTGCATAATTCAAGATTTATTATTTTTTTTTAATTTTTGTTTAATTTAACCATAACATTTACTTACAGACAATAAATCTTGAAAATCTTAAAATAATTTTGAAATATTTTGAATTAAAATACATTTCCAAAAAAGCTGACATGGAGCAAGTGAAAATGACCTAGGTAAGATTTTCCAACTCAATTATCTATAAATCTATCCTTTATGTCTGACTGAAAAGTTCCTCTTTAGGTGATTCTGTCTGATTTTATGTGTGATGAGATATTTGGACGAGAAATGAGAAAAATACACTTGTTTTAGATTTTTTTCTGCATATTCACATATTCTCTGTTTAAAAAATTTTTTCTTTGGTTCTAGCAGTGGTGGAGCATAGAAAACAACCTGAGGCTATTTAACGTACACACAAAAGCTCACACAAAGCATCACCTGGAGAGCCAATCCTTCCCCCTTTCATGGTCCCTGCATAGCACATATACACACACTGTATATGAATGACTAAAGGCACAGGCTCGCAGCAGACGCAGGCAAACAATAGAACAAAACAGGCACAGCAAACAAAAGATGTACGCAAACAAAATGACGTTTGATTTAGGAAAGAAAAATCTCTTCAACTCTATGTATGTGACCAAAAGGAAGCAGGTAGGATGTAAAAAATACAATAAAATCAGGATAATCACAGTTTTTCTGTGGATTAATTTCAATTAATCATGATAAAATAATAATTTTTAATCTACATTGATTGCGTTTAATTTTTCATGAGCAAAGTAGTGACTATGTCTGCACTTAATGTGTTTGTCATAAGCTAGGTTCTGCATTAGCCTAGTGTTAGCATTAGCCTAGCGCAGGCAGAATCCTCAAGAAATATATGTTAGTTGCAATGTGGAACAATTTGTCAGTAGACTGTTCTGGTTTTTTTTTCTGGTTTTTTTTTCCCTCAAATGTCCCAAAAAATACATTTGGAAACACATATACAAAATATGCTACAATCGACATAAATTTACAAAAAAAAGCCACTGAAAAATCCAAAGCGTAATCAAAAACAATCTTAAAATACAGAAAAAAAAAACACAAAAAAATGTGATATGTGCAATTAAGAGTTTCTCATAATTCATGCATCAAAGGGATCATATATTCTTTAACTCATTTTTTTAGACTGGCATTTTCCCCACTGTATATAGTAGCATGCAGGGTTCATCTAAACAGCAGATGCTTCTGTATCCATATCCACAGACTGACGTAAGCAGGAGGTGAGTCAATCAAAAACTGACAAACATGTGCTCGATGGGACAGAAGACGAGTGTAGCTTACAGGGTGACAGGAATCCCAGCCCAACACACACACACACTCACACACACACACACACACACACACACACACACACACACACACACACACACACACATATATATATATATATATATATATATATATATATATATATATCCAACCCGCTGACAAATAAATGAGACTGAATGTTCCGACTGTGGAAGATAAACCCGAATTTCTGCTGACAGTCTGAATTGATTGCACTGAAAAATGAGCCCACCCCACCTGTGCTGTGCAG
>CM035792.1:9240214-9264019 GCA_020466265.1 Siphamia tubifer | reverse complement strand
ATACGTAATGTAAAGTGTTACCCAATCTTGAATTAAGCAAATAAACAAAAAAAAAAAAACAATTTGCACAATTAAAGACAAAATATCATGGTTGTTAAGCACTACATATTTAAATAATCCCAAAAAAAATTAATTGAAAAAATCTTGAATTAATCAATACAAATATTAAACTGAGAGAAAATGATTTGGTAATTTTCTTGAAATGTGATTTTCCAGATTGTATTTTAATATTTGACTAAAAAGTTCCTCTTTAGGTTTTAAGAGTGATGAGATATTTGGATTAAAAATGAGAAAAATACACTTGGTCAGTTTTATATTTTACCAGTATATTGTCCACTTTTTTCCTTCCGTTAACCCTTTAACCCCTGATGTGTTAGCGATGACACGTTCTGAAAGGATGGTTTAGTTTTAATATTCATAAAAAAATGTACAGTTTTTTTACTGTGATTTTACTGAGGTTTGTTCATGGATCAGATGAAGATAAACATGTGTCAAAAAAACAACTGATTTAGAAAAAAGAAAAAGAAAAAAACTAAAACTACTGGAACCGAATTATATTTATTTATTTAGACTTCATTTTAGTTTATTTGAATTAAATTAAGTTATTATTTTGTAAATATTTATTAGTTGTTGTTAATTTTGTTCCTTATTTTGTTTATATTTCTACATTTAATATTGTATTTCATTATTTTTCTTCACTTTTGTCCTATTTGTGTCTTATTTTGGTCATGTTTCTTATTATTTTGTTGATTTATTATACATTTTTATTGTATTATTGTCCATTTTGTTCCTTATTTTATGACTTTTTGACAGGAACTGTTAAAGTCTCAGAGGTTAAAGGGTTAAAAGCAACAACTGGAGTGAAAAAATAAAATCTCTGAGCTTCGAGTGCATTTAAACCAGGGTTCAAAGGTTAATAATAATGGTTTGTTTTCACCACATCTCTCTGTTTAATCGATTTAATACATATTTTCTGAAAGCGCCTTTTATTCCACAAACCAAGCAACATGTTTGTTGGAACAACATCCCGGAGGAAAAAAAATACTTATATTTTAATTATTTATCTTAAAAGCCAGATGATCCCACGAGAACAAGCACTTGTTTGCTTTCATAGTTTATTTTTATTTATTAATTTACTGTTATGAATGACTACCATGGATTATGTTATTTCTGAAAGTTGATACCTGCGCATTTCTAATAACATCCAGAGGAAACACAAATGAAATGACATTAATGAATAAAGATGAGGCTCTGGTGATACGTGAGGAATCTGCCCAGTGTTTCAGTTCTGATACAAATATACAAAGCCATGACATTTTTATATGTAATTCATCACAGTTTGTTGCTTCATTTCTTGCACAGTTGACCCTTCGTTAAGCCCACCTTAGCAACCGTATCCAGGCAGAGATGGTGTAGTGTGGATGGGAGTGTACGGTCGACATGCTCTGTTTAAAACATAACGACACAAACGTTAGAATATGGATGAATATGGAAATGGTTATTTAGTTGCCCCCCCCCTTTTTTTTGGGGGGGGGGGGGGTTCTTTATTGTCAGCAGTGTTACACAAAAATTACATTCAGGAAACACATGGGATGGTCTCTAATAGACCCCATTCATTGTTGGTGAATGTAGGTCAAAGGTCAATTTATATTCCGTTTTATATTCCATTTGCATCAGATCAAAGGGTTAATATTTTTCATATTTTTATGCCAGATGTGATTCAACTTCATCCAATCAGCATTTAAGACTTGAGTTTTCTTTATCAATAACACACACGTGGGAACATTTCATTAGTTTGACTTGTAGACCAGTGTAATTGGATGGTGTCAAAGATGACCAGAAATGACCAATGTAATCAATAAAATGAACAAAAATGACCAAAATAATAAATACAATAAACAAAAATGACCAAAATAATAAATACAATAAACAAAAATGAACAAAATAATCAATAAAATGAACAAAAGTGACCAAAATAATCAATAAAATAAACATAAATGACCAAAAGAATTATTAAAATTAACAAAAATGACCAAAGTAATCAATAAAATAAACAAAAATTACCAAAATAATCAATAAAATAAACAAAAATGACCAAAGTAATCAATAAAATTAACAAAAATGACCAAAATAATCAATAAAATTAACAAAAATGACCAATAAAATGTCATTAGTTTTATTCTGGAAACATTTCAGTGTCATGCAGTCCTGTCCTGTACTTCCTGTTCTTTGTCTCCTCTCCAGTGTCTCCATCAAGTCTAAACCTCCGTCTTCCATCCACTCCCTTGGCCCCGCCCTCTCTCACTTGCTCTGTCCCTCCCCCTCCCCTGGCTCCGCCCACCCTCTCCTGTTTTCCATTCACTACTCCCTCAGTCTATATTTACCGCTCACCTTCTTTTCGTCCTCGTCACTTCGGCACAAATACGTCAACCTCCACGCTTCACATTCCCTTGTGTTCTTTTCCTGTTTGTGGATTTTTAGATGTTCTTTTGGCTTCCCCCACTTTTATTTTTAAGCTTCACTTGTTGTGAATAAACTTGTTTTGCCCTGATTGTCCTCCTTCCTCATGACACATATACTCAACATTCAAACCAGTTTCCTTTCTGGAACAAAAAGATACATTATGCAAAAATAAAGAAAGAAAAAATTGTATATATATATATATATATATATATATATATATATATATATATATATATATATATTTCTATATTTTTCTATATTTATTCATAGACATCATACATATATACATATACAGTCCATTTAGGAGCTGATGAGACTGAAACACAAAAAACAACCGTTAGATAAAGACAAATTATAATTGAACATATAAATAAAGAACTCATAAAAATAACTCCACAGAGTCAGAGCACCAGCAACAGAAGAAAAATAACAACTAAATCAGGGGTGTCAAACTGCGGTCCTTGAGGGCGGGGGTTCTGCATGTTTTAGATGTTTCCCTCTTCCATTCCACCTGGAGGTCATTACATCATTATCAGTCTGATGAGGAGCTGATTATTAACTCTTTAAATGTCAGTGCTGATGCATTCTGAATGGATGATTTAGTTTAAATATTCAGAAAAATTCAACCATTTTCCCTTTAGTTTTGTGCATGGACAAGGTGCCAAAAAGCAGGATTTTTTTTTTAAATTTATTTAAACATTTTTTTTAAGGCAAAATTAAAATTGCTGGGACTAAATTTCAATAGTAGTTTTCTTCTTTAGTAATTTTATTTTCTAAATTTTCCACATTATTTGTCGTTTTGTAAATATTTCTTAGTTTTTGTTGCTCATTTTGTTTATTTTTCTAGATTTTGGTTTTTTTTTATTGTAGTATTTTTCTTTGATTTTCTGTCATTTGTGTCTTACTTTGCTCACGTTACTAATTATTTTGTTAGTTCTCAGGAGTTAAAGGGTTAAATTGAATCACATGGAAGAGGGAAATATCTAAAACATGCAGAACACCGGCCCTCGAGGACTGGAGTTTGTCACCTGTGACCTAAAGTAATATAATATGAGCTGGGTCACCTGACTGTAAACTAAAGACGGAACTAAACTGATAGGAACAATAATAAGAGAATAACAGGAGCAGAGACATTATGTTATTAAGTAAATTACAAAACATACACAGTCAATTTTGCAGTGTTAAATCAACACTTACAGAGTTTATTTAAATTCTTCTAGAGTGTATTTGGTCCCATTGTCTCCAAATTAACACTGCAAAATCTACAGTGTATAGGCACATTTACAAATATATCTATATACAAATTGACAAACATAATTACATCCCATAGAGGCCAATGAATCATTACATTTTAAAATGTCTCATCTGCTTTTTTTTCCCTAATTGGCCATTAAATTACCCATAAAACAAATTAAATATCCACAAAGTCATCTTTTATGCTCTATAAAGCATAGAATAGAGGCATCATATACAGATTTAGATCATTTTCCGACACATAAACCAAGACTTTTTCACTGTCCAATCATGATTCTTCACAGAAGATTCCATGTTCCTTGTGTGATCATTGTCAGGTGTGGATGTGATCATTATATATATATATATATATATATATATATATATATATATATATATATATATATATATATATATATATATATATATATGCCTGGACAATATTGTGTTTGACAGAAAAGAGTGTTGACCTTGGAGAAAGTGTGTGTTCTGTCCACAGCCGGTGTTTGTTCTGTATGTATGGAGTCAACTTATTAAAGCCAACACTTCACCCAGGTCTGTTAAAACACACCTTATTCTGTTTGGACTGTCCCTGTCCCTGTCCCAGTTCACCCTCTGGTGTTCATATTTAGCCCCACCCCTGGCACTGAGCACTAGTCCTTCAAACAGAACTGTCAGGGGTAAGTTCTGGAACATTTTCCTCTGGAACGGGACAACGACGTCTCTATAAACACATCTGATAACTTTTTAAATTGGAAAAAAACAAACATTTTAACAAGTGTATTTTTCAGATTTTTAGTCCAAATATTTCATTACATTTCAAATTAGACAGAATCACATAAACAGGAAGTTTTCAGTCAGATATAAGAACTGGAAAATCTGATTTGAAGAAATTGTACCAAAATAATTTTCACTTGGTCTGTTGGAAATTTTATTTTGGATTTTTTTGTTTTCATAATTCAAGATTTTTTTTTTCACCTAAAATAAAAATATATTTTATGGCTTAATACAATTTTTTTTTTTTTTTTGCAAAACTCTATTTTTTTTTTTTTTTTTTTTTTTGCTTAGTTTAAATTTTTTTTTTCTTAATTCTAGATTTTCATTGGTTCATTGAAAAAATGTTTTCCTTAATTTCTTAATTTTTTGGCTTATTTCTAGAATATATCTGGAAAATCTTATTTCCTGAAATATTACCAAGACATTTTTCATTTGTTCCATTGGCATATTTATAAAAAAAAATGTTTGCTTATTTCAAGCACAAGTTTTTTTCATTTTATTATTGTTATCATTTTTTTTTATTTTATTAATTTTATTTGTATTTGTTTTTTTTCTCCAGTAAACTGAAATACATGTTTTTCAATTATATAATGAATCAATATTATATTTTTAGAGGGTTAAGAAATGTTCCCAACATCAATTCAATTAATATTAATCTATATATTGTTAATGTTAATTTTCCATCTGTATAAAATACAGATGGAACTGATCCTGCTCTGGGTTATGAGAAAACTCATTTTATAAAAGAAACTAATGTAATTCATGGATGTCGATTAATAATAATATAGTTACTGCAAAACTAATGCATATTTACAGTTGAAATTTGTATGAATTATTCTATTTGAAAAATAATCCATTAAAAAAAAAAAGAAAAAGACTCTTCATGTTAAGGCTCAGAAGGCATGTCCATCTACCCTCCTGTTTCCTTGGTAACAAGGGGCTGATGTCAGTGCACCTGACGGAGAGGATAAATACATTTATCAATATCTTTTTATATTCATACTAATAAATGGATTTGGTTTGATTTGATACTAATTTGATGGATTAATACAAAAGGCTTTGGTATTTTGTTTGTGCAAATAAAGCTGGTGTGTTTGATTATTTGGGATGCGGTGGCATTGTGTCGGCCATCTTTTGTCTATTGAAACAGTCGACATCACTCATGTGTGAGTGAGAGGCTCCCATCTGTTTTTCAAAATTATCCTCTAATTAGTGCCAAAATAGGTCCGATCAGTCAATAAGTGATAAGAGGGGGACGGCATGAGCAGCTTTTCAGACACAATCCAAAATGCAAAGTCCGATCAAAATGTGGTTAATCAGTATTAACCCATAAAGACACACAAAGTCTATTCACCAAATGATTTTTCTATAGATTTATCCTTTCATAAGTGATTTATTAAAATATTATCTACTGTATTTTGCTGTTTTTTTTTGTCCAAAAGCCATCCTGACTGAATAACTACACATACATTTTAAAAATACATGAGTCTATAGAAAAGAAAAACTTTACTCAAAGAAAGAGAAACGCTTTCAATTGCAACTAAAATGATATTATATTGAACGGATTAGATTTTATTGCTACAAACATTCAGTAACCGATGCTTCATGATATCATTCCAAACTTTTAATTCACTCACAGCTCGAGTGAATTATCGATATGTATCAGCAGTGTTGGGAAAGTTCACCTTGATTAAAGTTCAGTTTAAGTTACTCAATATGAATTAGTTCAGTTCATCGTTCATTCTTCCAAATTATGAACTAGAAGTTCATGGATCCCAAAATGAACTTTTTCGTTCTTTTTTTTGTTATTATTGTAAACTTATTATTAACTGTTCCTGACATTATCCTCACCATAGTCAGGAAATCATTGGAAAATGCCGTCCTCCTCCCAGGGTTAACTTCCCTCTGCAGGTTCTTAGAACACAAGGCGCCGTTTCAGTGAGCTTCGTTTTCAATGTTTATTTCCAAGAACGGGACAACACCTGCTCCGGTCGCCAGTCACACTTTGTACATTTAACTCTTTTTCTCCGCTCCCAAAAACTCTCTGCACCCCTCTCTCTCTCTCTCTCTCTCTCTCTCTCTCTCTACCCAAAACGCTTCTCATTGGCTATTATGTTGCCAACATTAGTTCAGAATAATACAAAAATTACATCTATGATAATGCTGTGTTTCGATCCCATTTTATACCTTATAGGACTCAATAATTACAACGTGATAAGAACGAAATATGAACTACATAAGAGCGCAGTTCAATAAATGCCAGAATAACCGCGTTCACAACTTCCTGTTCATTTGGCAAAAGTGAACGAGTCGTTCACGTTCGTCAAAAATATGATATAGTTTGTGAACGATCGTTCAGTGAACTCGTTCAGGTACAACACTGCATATCAGATAATCTTCCCATCTTCCACTGCTCTATGAACTCTCCCAGAAATGCTTGGCTCCATGAATTTGTGACATTTACCTCCGCTTTATGACACCTCGTACTGTCTGACATAAATATATACTGTGTGTAATAAATTCTACACAAAGAGAATCTAATCTCAATTATAGGGCAGTAACTTTTCAACAGAATCTATATTTGGCCAAAGGGGATTAAAAGTGTGAAGCACGATGCCTTTACTATCTTTATTTTATATGGCGCCATTTGCTAATGGGCACTAAAGGCAGTCCACAGCTGAGGTTGATGGGAATGTCAATACTATGGTCATAAACCAATGATTTGGACAAAATGTTGACCAAAGTTATTACATTTCACCCTGAAGGGGTTAATGTTATCTGCACCACATTTCACAGTAATCCATCTTAGAGTGTCACGACATTTTCCTGTGGACCAGGAGGTGGAGTGACCATGTGACCACCAGACCAACGTGACCATCCCTAGAGCCCCCAAACCCCCCTAACAGAAGCCAGGCTGAAAACAAAAGTTGCAGATGCAGCAGTTGTAGATTCTCCGAAAAAGCTTCACAATATATAGTTTGAGCATCGACATCACAATGTACATGTGTGTAATTGTCGCATCACAGGTCCTGCAATTATTATTATTATTATTATTATTATTATTTTTATGTATTTATTTTTACCTTCGCCAAGGACAATATATTTTTGCTGCTGTTGGTTTGTTTGTTTGTTTGTGTACAACATAACTTGAAAACTTATGGATGGATTTTGATGCAATGTTCAAGGTACGGTGGTTATGTGGACGATCAATAAATGATTAGATTATGTTGGTGATCCAGAACCCCCTCGGTGGTGGAGGTCTGCGCTCTGTGTGCTTTTCTACTTTATATTTTGTTTAATTTCATTATATATATATATATATATATATATATAAAATGCAAGTATGTGAGTAAGGTCATGTGATGTTCATAAAGACCATTGGGCTTTGATCACGTGATCACACAACACACTTGTAGAACGGCTGTGGCGTGTAGTGAGTGTTGGGAGAGAAAAGGCTGTGTTCAAGTGTCATAGTATTATCGTAAGTGATATCGGCGCCCTAGTTGTTGGTACCCGCCGATACCGATACCACCATTTAGTGCAGTATTGGGGCTCCTGCTGATACTGGTATCAGTGCAACACTAGTAATGGAAATGTAGAACATGTTTCTATTTATCTTTTCAGTCTGTGAAAACGTGTAAAACATTTCCCAGGAATGTTAAAAAAACATAATTTGCTCAGTACGTTCCCTGTCGTTGAAAAATTACACACCTGGTTTTGATAGATTTAGAAACCCCACAGGCCACGAAGATGAAGCGTGTGCCACATACATATATATATATATATATATATATATATATATATATATATATATATATATATATATATATATATACACCTTTAACTGAAGGAAGGAAAGGCTGTGTGCTTTGACTCCAGCGCTGGTGTTAGCTGGACAGATGTTAGCCAGCAGCTTCTGGCCGCCTCTGCTTTCATTAGCTTTAGCTTTCATACGCTCCCCGATGACAGGCCCGGCTGCCAAATGAGCTCCCGTGTGAGTCGACTCCAGTTCCAAACCCTCGTCCAGAAACTGTGCCTGGCTGCAAAAAAAAAAAAAAGGGAAGACATGCATGTGCTGTTTTGCATTTTCTACGCTCATTCAAGCTTTCGACAACATGAAGTGAAACTGAAGCATGAAGTAAAGACGACACACACTATGTACCAAGTATCTGTCGTTTGTACAAAGACACTGCATCGCTGTTGATCTGCACATGACGACAGCTTCTCCAGTGTTTTCTTCCCAAACAAACATGCATTTATGCGACTGAAGGACAGAAGTTTGTTTTATTTTATACATATGTAAAAATCAGTTTGAACCTTTTATCATTCTGCAGTGATTTGGATTAAAATGACCTGAACAAGTTCTGTCGGATGAATTTGTGTGTGTGTGTGTGTGTGTGTAGTTGTTTTTTGTGTAGTTGTTTTGTGTGCATGTGTATAGTTGTGTTGTTTTTTTCGTAGTTGTGTTGTTTTTTGTGTAATTCTGTGTGTGTCTGTGTGTTGCATTGTTTCAATGTAGTTGTGTTGGGGTTTTAGGTTGTGTTGTTTTTTTGATGTAGTTTGTGCGTAGGTGTGTCATTGTATGTAGTTGCGTGTGTAGTTGTGTTGTTTTTCGTGTAGGTGTGTGTGTGTGTGTGTGTGTGGTTGCATTGTTTTTGTGCAGTTGTGTTGTTTTTTGGGTAGTTGTGTGTATGTTATTTTGTGTGTTATTTTGTGTGTAGTTGCATGTGTATGTGTGTAGTTGTAGTTGTGTGTGTGTGTACCTGTGTTGTTTTGTGTGTAGTTATGTATGTGTGTAGTTGTGTTGTTTTGAGTATAGTTGTGTATGTGTGTGTAGTTGTGTGTGTGTACCTGTGTTGCTTTGTGTGTAGTTGTGTGTGTGTAGTTGTGTTGTTTTGTGTGTAGTTGTGTGTGTGTGTAGTTGTATATGTGTGTGTGTAGTTGTATTGTTTTGTGTGTAGTTGTGTGTGTAGTTGTGTTGTTTTGTGAGTAGTTGTGTATGTGTGTGTGTAGTTGTGTTGTTTTGTGAGTAGTTGTGTATGTGTGTGTGTAGTTGTGTTGTTTTGAGTATAGTTGTGTATGTGTGTGTAGTTGTGTGTGTGTACCTGTGTTGCTTTGTGTGTAGTTGTGTGTGTGTAGTTGTGTTGTTTTGTGTGTAGTTGTGTGTGTGTGTAGTTGTATATGTGTGTGTGTAGTTGTGTTGTTTTGTGTGTAGTTGTGTGTGTGTAGTTGTGTGTGTAGTTGTGTTGTTTTGTGAGTAGTTGTGTATGTGTGTGTGTAGTTGTGTTGTTTTGTGAGTAGTTGTGTATGTGTGTGTGTAGTTGTGTTGTTTTGTGTGTAGTTGTGTGTGTGTAGTTGTGTGTGTAGTTGTGTTGTTTTGTGAGTAGTTGTGTATGTGTGTGTGTAGTTGTGTTGTTTTGTGAGTAGTTGTGTTGTTTTGTGAGTAGTTGTATATGTGTGTGTGTAGTTGTGTGTGTGTAGTTGTGTGTGTGTAGTTGTGTGTGTAGTTGTGTTGTTTTGTGAGTAGTTGTGTATGTGTGTGTGTAGTTGTGTTGTTTTGTGAGTAGTTGTGTTGTTTTGAGTATAATTGTGTATGTGTGTGTGTAGTTGTGTGTGTGTACCTGTGTTGTTTTGTGTGTAGTTGTGCATGTGTGTGTGTAGTTGTGTATGTGTGTGTGTAGTTGTGTTGTTTTGTGTGTAGTTATGCATGTGTGTGTGTAGTTGTGTGTGTAGTTGTGTTGTTTTGTGTGTAGTTGTGTTGTTTTGTGTGTAGTTGTGTAGTTGTGTGTGTAGTTGTGTTGTTTTGTGAGTGGTTGTGTTGTTTTGTGAGTAGTTGTGTATGTGTGTGTGTGTAATTGTCTGTGTATTGCTCATTATTTTCTCAAAGCTGGTCACTGTTTGACTGTTTGTGCGACTGTTGTTTAAATCATTGTAAATTCACTGACTGTGCTGATGAGACATTTTCTCTGTTCATGTGTCGACTCTACAGAAGTTCATGAAGCTTTTAAGTAACCAGAAGAAAAAGTGTTTAGTTTTTTTATTCCATTATGAAGATGTAAAACATCACAAAAGGTTAAAATAATGTGGTTTAGGCGCTTGGACCAGGACATAAATCTGGTCAGAGTTTAACTGTCATGACAACCATCTGTGTGAAAATGAAGGAAAAACACATTATTATTATTATTATCAACGAAAACTCCTTCACAGTTCAGTGTTCTGCTTCCAGCAGGCACTCCATATTTCTTTGTTAGCTTGTTGCTGCATTGTGTAATTATGTTTTTGCCCTTTCTGGGAAACATGGTCATGAAAGGAAAAATGAGAGGAGGAAAATCGAATTTGTTGCCTATGTAATTGTTTAATGATGAATGGAGCCATAAATTGGAGCCAAGATATGATTTTTAAATTTATTTATTTTTTACATTACTTCCCTCTGTAAGTGAACGCAATATTTCCTCTTGGTGAAAATATAAATATATTCTGTTGAAGTGATGCCGTTGATTCCCAAATATAACTTTTACATTAAACGATTTGTTAAGCTGCAGTATTTCTGATGTATTACCCCGCCCCCCTGAAGAGGAGAGGGGTATTGTGTTTGGTTTGGTATGATACTCGAGATTTGGTCAAGTATGTTGATTGATTGATTGATGATTGATTGATTATTTCGAGCAATTCACACAATATATACACACATAAAAAAAATATAATATGATTTACACATAAAAAGGAGTGTGAAGACTTATTTAATCCCACCCCCATTCTCATCAATAGCTTAAGTCAACGTTGACCAAATATTGACCATTTCAATTCTCAATAGATCGTTCTGAAATTTGGTGTGTCCAAAGAGACGGACATAAGGAAGGAATGGACCAAATATCAGCCAAATGGACTCATGGCTTCCACTCTGACGCCATATTGAATTTTCGTAACTTTTCGCACTCTAGCGTCGCCAATTCTTGACGGTTGGTTCTGAAATTTGAAGTGTACAAGGAAGAAACTGACCGAAATTCAGGAGATTTGGTCAAGTATCACACTGTGCACGACTTCTAGTTTGTTTGTTTGTTTGTGAGTAGGTTTATGCAAAAACTACTGGACCAATTTCCATGAACATTTCAGGAAAGTTGTGAGGTGGTCCTGAGAATAGATTCCATTCAATTTTGGTAAATGTAGGTCAAAGGTCACAGTCACCAAAAATGGATTTTAATGAAACTTTTGTCCTCAATGGCATTTCAAACAATATAATTTTTTACTTTATAAATCATCTTTAATATTTTAATACATACAATATTTTAAAAAATCCCTTTTTTTTACTTCCTTTTTTTCTTCTTTTTTTTCTTTGCGTTTTTGTTTTTGCCCTTTTTTCTTCTTTTCTTAGAAAAGGGAAAAAAGAAAACATTTTTTGAGGTATGAAATTGAATAAATAAATAGCTTCTATAATAATAATTAAAAAATATATATACATACTCATAACTCTATTTTTGTAAATTTACAATTGTATGGATAGTAGTTTTTCCTGCTTTTCCTCATGTTTCTTCACAATACGATCAATGCGTTTACGTCATGAGCACAGATCAGCACAGATGACAAAGGAAACTATTGATAATTGTACCTGCTTTAGTTCTTCCAGTGCAGCTGCTTCTGCTGGGAGGCATATCATGCTTTGAATACCTGCACAATGATTTAATTAGAACGTGGATTCATCCAGACTCACTCTGAGGAACCGAGGTAATTAAAAAGTGGCCTTAAAAAGTTCACGCTCATGCTTCACGATATTACATAAGCTAATATTCTAAAGTCTCAAGATCACCTCACTGAGCAAATTGAAAATGTGGAAAGTTTTTTTTTTTTTCTGAAATGAAAGAAATGAAAGAACATGTTGTGACCTTATACAAGAGGAGAGCACTACCGACTCATAATTACAGTTAGTTACTCTGAAATTAATCACTGAGTTTCATTGAAGATAAATTAGATACAGTTTATCAAAGACCAAGGTGATGGTAATGAATTACATTAAAGAGGCACATCCACATCAGCTGTGACTAACTTAGGCCAAGACACAAGTTTGATCGTTGGATAAAAACAGTTCAACACAAACAGATCTGTGTTTGTGATGCTCAAAAGAACTTTTAATCTGTGATCAAATGTGGATTTTTGCCAACATTGGCCTAGCCTAGCCTAGCCGCGCTATACCCATCAATTACATGTATGGGTCTAGTGGTCCTTCATAGTCAGGGGAGGCGGGGCTAAAAGGTTGTCTTTCAATTCCCTCTGTATGCAATAGGACGATACTACAACCAATCAGTGTAATCTTTATGATGACGTAGTTAGAGCGCCGGAAAGTTCACGGAGGAGTCCGGAGAAAGTTAAAATGACTAAACAAAATGGTGGATTATGGAGCTTAATTACTGTTGCTGCTTCTGTAAAAATAATTTAAAGATTTCTGACATTTTCTCACATTCTTCACTCATCTTTGATAAAAGGAAATCAGTAAAGTATTTAATCTTGTCTAATGTCAGACACTTTTGGTGGGTCAAACTGTATGAACTATTAAGGTCCAAATACACAAATAAATAAACTAAAGACTAAATAAAAGTTGATTTAGATCAATACAAGGACTTTAAAGAATGTGTTGAAGCTGAAATTTTAGCTAATTTCAGCTTAATTTTTTTATCATTCTTGGACATTCATCATTTGTTTAGACAGTAGCTTTCTACTGTCAGGTACAAAAAAATAATTATAATAATAATAATTATATTAATAATCAATGCGGGTGTTTCTCTGGAGTTCCATCAGTGAAAATTAAGAACCAAGGGTGCTCCTGTTTCCTCATCTGCTGATTTGATAATCTGCTGCTGCGTTTCCTCCAGACAAAATAATTAATTCATGGTGACATTTACATGTATTTTATCCCCCAGTTTAATTTTAACTCCTACTGACACCTTGAATGTTAAGAAGAGTCATGGTTAGAGTTAACACTAGGTAACATGATTAAGCCGAGTGATTCCTAAGTGATTTATTTCAATATTATCCTGTGTATTTTGCAGTTTTCCTTTGAAAATCTGGTATTTTTCTATATTTAATGTACTGATCATATAGATGTTCATAAAAGCTCTGATTAATGTTGTGTGTTTTATATGAAAAACAGAGAAAATCAATGGAAAAATACAGTATTTTTTCCTCTGTAAAATAGATAATTAATTGAAATGTCTTCATTCACTGTCACTGGTCAAACTCTGTGGGTTTTACTGGTGAAACAATTGTGTTTTAATGTGTAAGTATACAGAAAATGGAAAAGAAAGCATAATACCATAGCAAACTAATAATAATAATAATAAATAACCCAAACCCAGCATTAGTTTTGTGACAGTTCCCCAATGAAAGTTTTGTCTTTAACCTTATTTAAGTAATTTAGCACCATTTATTCTCATACAACACCTTCTATTTTGCATATTTTTCTGTCAAAATGAGGTATTTTTCATTATTAAATTTAATAATCATGTACATGTTAAGAAAAACCCCAGATTAAAGTTGAAATGTATTGTATCAAAAACAGAGAAAACTGAAGGAAAATAACTTTTTCAGTAAAATCCATCATTAACTGAACATAAACTATTTCTAGGTGATAAAACAATAATGATACAGTGGTACCTCTAGTTATGAAAGACCCAGCTAACAAATAATCCAAGTAACGAAAAACCTTTACCTCAATTTTTCGTCTCTGAATACGAAAGAAAATTCTCTTTCCGAAAAGAAACTGAAACCCCGAGACATAAATACTATGTACATTACTGTATGTAACTACGCAATGTACGTAAATACGTTACTATGAGGGAGCTACCCATGATGCTTTTCATGAGCCTTTGACCCTCATTCATCACAGAGTTCTAACCATACAGAGTTACCGCTGTCCCACCACAGCACGAGCCCAAAGAAAGTGACTCCCAACAAAAAGAAGAACAGGGTTGTGCCACCAACAGAAGTGACAAAGGAGACGACAAAAAAGGAGGAGGCAGCCCTCACTCCACCAACACGAACAAAAGACATGCTGGTGAAACCCCCGAAACCGCAAAAAAACCCACCCTGATAAAATGTTCACGAGCCGTGCCATCACCAACCCCAGTCTTGCACCCAAGGAAGATCATGAAAAGCCGTCAAAGGCAATTGTCCCTGGATCTACGCCTGTCAACAAACACCGGTGAAGGTGAAAATGACCCTTAAAACAAACACAATGGTATGAACATGACCCACATGTCTGGTTCATTTGAATGGTTTAATGTTTAATGTTCAGTCAGTGAAGACACATTTACCCACTAAGACCAATAAATAAATAAATAATGAATCAAAATCTACATTTTCTTTAACTTTTAACACATTTCATACAAAATTGGTAATTTTCTATAATTTCTAACTGGTTTATAGGGAGTAGTATTTCAGGAATCAGTCCTTTTACATGTAAAATGCGACTCTACGAAAAATTCAGAGTACGAAACCACTTCTGGAACGAATTAATTTCGTAAGTAGAGGTACCACTGTATGTCGCAATATCATTTTTAATTGATAGAAGTATGAGACGTGCGTAAAATAAATTTCACTTGTCCATGTTTTGACAGACAAACAGATCATAATGTAGTGAATATACACCCAGTGTCTCCATCTACTGTCATTGATCCAACTTCATGGGCTTCACTGGTGAATCAATGATGGAGACTGTGTTGCCATGGTAACAACAGAGCCTCTGAATGTCCAAATGGGTCAAATCCAGAAGTGGTAAAAGTACTCCCACTCTTTACTTAAGTATAAGTACAGCTACTTGTGTAAGAAAAATACTAGGAGTATAATAGTAATAGTAATAATATAATAATAATAGTAATAGGAGTAAAAGTACTGATTCAACTCATTTATAAACAGATTCACAAGCAAATGTTTTTGCTTCAGTCGTTTCATCCAGTTTGTTTTACTTGTCATTTTCTTTCTGACCTTTAATGAACAGTTCAGCTGTAGGAACATCCTACCTGTGTTTTATTCTCCTGATGAGTTTTTAAGAGTTTGAGCTGCTGAGCTGCTGGTTCTGGTTCTATTTTTGGTTCATATATATATATATATATATATATATATATATATATATATATATATATATATATATATATATATATATATATATGAAGAGTTCATCTGCAAAAACAGATAACTCCATTTTTCGTTTTTTTCAGAAAATTGCATTTTTTACTCTACATTCCAGGTAATACTCATTGATTTGATATATTATTTATTCAATTTAGTGGCTCTTACCAAATGAAATAAATAATATATCAAATAAATCAGTATTATCTGTGGAATGTAGAGTAAAAAAATTACATTTTGTGAAAAAAAGAAAAATGGAGTTATCTGTTTTTGCAAATGGACTCTTCATATATATATATATATATATATATATATATATATATATATATATATATATATATATATATATATAATTTTTTGTTATTCCAGGACAAACATCCTGCTCCTCAAATGAAAGTTTGCTAGGCTTCAGGAGGAAAAAATATGAAGAAACCTTTATTTGTTTCCACATAAATGAAGTAGCTGTAATTCTGAATTATTTTAGTCAGGATAAATCATTTGTAATTAAAAAAGCATCATGTAAACATAGTCAAAGCAACATTGGTTTTCTGTTAATGATGCTCCTGCTGTCTTTTCTCTCAAAACCACAACCTTGGTGCAACACATTAACAAATACATGTTCACATTTAGTCAGAAGGTGGAAACACTTGGCAGCCGTTTCTCCATCCACTTCTCTCGCTTCCCCACGACTTCCCATCATTGCAACGTACAAGCTTGTTATTACCTCCAGCCAACATCTGCTGGGTGTTTGGATCAGATAAACTGTGGCTGCAAAAACACTCCACTACATTATAAAGCAGAGTCTGATTAGCTCTCCATGTGAGTATCATCTAGGGTAGTGTGGGTCCAAGTCCTGGAGTGAACCCTGTCCTCAAATGTTCCTGATGGTTTTTATCGTTCAATGACTGGCACATTCCATTTCGCATGTCTTTTCCTCCACATACAATCCTCTTTATTGCTGCCACGTACTGCAGCTCTGCCTGCTTCGCCCTTTCACTTATTGTCTTCAAACAGAATGTGTGAGATCTGACCTTCATGAATACGTCCACGATCTGCAACAAACACCAGTGCTGTCATGATTACACGTACACACGGTCGACTTTCTGTACTTACTAAGTGTCCATTTTTCAGCGGTTAAGTGCTGTTCCAATTCCAATACTGGATCTTAGAGATGGGGTTTTGGGCTGTTTTGGGAGATCCGGATCTTTATAGGTCGTTCCTTTCAAAAACTTTGGCTCTTTTTTTTTTGTGTGTGTTTTAGGCTTAAACTCGGTCCTGACCGTTTTACCATGGTTTCCCCCTCTTGATTAAAGTAGATCCAGACACTACTCCTTTTCCTATGGCCCTGACTCACTTTAAATTTCTAAATATTTCTTTCAATCTCTGAACAAACAAACGTCCTGGGAAGTTGTGTGATTTAACTGACTTCAGATCTTCCCAACTTTGACAGACGCAGAACCCTCTGCTACTGTCGGACACTTGCTGCACTGTGATTGGTCAATTAATATTCCAGGGCGGGGAATACTAACGTGTAAAGAAGCATGTACTTTTACATGTTAGTATTCCCTGCCCTGGAATGTTGATGACCAATCACTGTGAAACAAGGAGGGAGGTCTGCATGATTCTCTCTCTCTCTCTCTCTCTCTCTCTCTCTAGGTGGAGCTATTGTGTGTGTGAAATCTGACACCATAAAGGGAAAAAAAAAAGAATGACAAAGAGTATGGATCCCACTCGGCCACGACGTAGCTCCTATCATTCATTTTAAAGAGCCATTCAAAAGAATCGGTTTGTTCAAAAGAATCGGCTTGTTCAAAAGAATCGGCTCGTTCAAAAGAATCGGCTCATTCAAAAGAATCAGCTAGTTCACAACAGTACTGGATCTGATTCTGCCTGTTGCACTTCACGGAAATGGCGTCAGAAACGGCGAAAAATAAATCTTTTTTTCTAACCAAAATAGATGTTATTGTAAAATGTATTTTGCACAAAACTTTCAATACAAAACACCACTGATGTTTTAATGCTGTAAACATAAGAATGAAAGATTCTTCTCAATTCGTGGAATGAAGATTAACAATTTATTTACAGATCACATGGAAAGTACAGGAATATCAGCGCTCATCGATTGCACACACACAAATACACACACACACACACACACACACACACACACATCACACCCCATTTGTTTACACAGTCTTTGGTAATATTTTCTTCCCATCCCTTTAAAAATTTCCATCTAACAAAACAAAAATCATGACTTTCCAGTATATTCTCTGTTAATACAAACTTTGAATAGTGTACTGATAGTAATTGCTAAGTTTTGCTATGGGGCTAACATGGTAATACTAATAATAGGCACTTGAAAGTAAAATAAAATACACTTAAAAAATAAGTAAACTATGCTTTAGAATTCTTCTTACATAATGCATCATGTTACTACATTTTCGAGAAAAAAAATAAAAATAAATGTTCAAGTAGATTTTGTTATAATTTTCTCAAAATGTAGTAAGTTATTATGTAATATGGCAGAATTTAATACAAAATACTTTGGGACAGTTTATTACAAATGGTGTTGTTACATTGTGGGCGTTTAATATAAAATGCATCGTTATTAGAAAACGTGGCTGAACGTTCCTCCCTGTCTTCATGCCGTTGCCTTTCTAACTTCAGCCTAATCCACTCTACAGAATGTGGTTAGCTGCCCCTTTAGCGCAATTCACACCCCCAGACTACAGGGTCTTTTTAAATGACTACAACTGTCTGTAGTTTGGGCTGGTGTTATGTCGTTAGTGGCCCATTAGCTTGGCACCAGCATCAGTCAGGATTTCCTGTTTCAATTTATCTCCACTTAAATTCACTTATCATCTTGATAAGCTGGAAGTTTGTACTCACTTTTTTTTGTTAACCCTTTAAACCTTGTCTCCAACACAACTGATTAACCCATAAAGACCCACAGATACTTGTGTGGCACATCCACTATTCTATTTTGACTTATCTTAAGCTATTTATTGACATTTATTATAAGAAATAAACTGCTGCATTTATGCCATACTATATATATATAACTTTTTTTTTAATCTTATCTGCTTTTTTTTAATCTTATTTAACTCTGTTTATTTTAATTATAATCATAACTTATACAGAGCGGTTTTTATCTTAGAGCCATTGACATTCTGCATTTATTCATTATTTAAGTGCTGATGGAGTATGATTGTGTTTTTCTTCTGTTCCCTGAGGGGATTAATAAAAATCTCTCTCTCTCTCCATATATATATATATATATATATATATATATATATATATATATATATATATATATACAGAGAGAGAGAGAGAGAGAGAGAGAGAGAGAGAGAGAGAGAGAGAGCAGTGAATTATTCATCCAAGGCAAAACAAATACATTCATGAATACAATAAATAATAGTAGTTTGTGGACGATCGATCTGGAAAATGTTATTTCAAGAATTCTCAGATTTTTATTTATTTTTGTATTGATTAATTCAAGATTCTTTTTTTTTATTTATATTTTACTTATTTGTTTGTTTGTTTGTGTTTGTTACTTAATACAATAAATAAATCTTCTAACGATACTAGTGAAAATGATGTTGGTAAGATTTCTAGAAATAACATTTTCTTCCTTAGATCTATTGTCTATAAATTATATTTTATATTTCACTGTAAACTTCCTCTTTAGATAATTATGTCTGGTTTTTAAGTGTGATGAGATATTTAGACTAAAATACACCTGTTCAGATTTAGATGTTTCTGGTGCATACATTTACTCATGTGCATCTTTTTGTGTCCTGCTCATTAGTTTAGATGAAAGCATCCGTCCACACCTCCACCCACTGACCTCAGCTGTTTGTCCTGTGGAAATCATGTGACCAGCCCACAGATGCCAGGTGGGCTGTGGAAACCCCACACCATCATTTGTACACAGCAGCTGTCAGGCTTTTACAGACAATACCTGTGATGACATCAACTCTATCATATGTTCAGAATATTAATCAGAGCAGTAGAATAAAGACGGTGTGTTGTTTCCATCCTGTGACTCCTGTGTTTCCAGGTTTCTACAGGTGTTTAACAGCAGGTGTTTTCACCTCCAGTAGAACAGAGTTAATGTTCACTTTCTGCTGCTGGAAGGAAACTAACTGTAACACACTCATACAATATCACTGCTTTGTTGTAATAAATGTCCAAAATGTAATAAGTTCTTCCTTTAATTTTATAATAAAGCTGCATTTTTAATAAATAAAGGGTGTAGAGCAGCTTAGGCTACGTCGCTAATTTTAGCGCCATACCTCTGCTGCTCTTCTATGATATTGTAGCAGATTATGGTCAAGTGTTTAAAAAAGACAAAGGGAAACGTACATTTTCAAGCTAATCTCTTAAATTGATGAAGTTCATCTTCATCTTCATCCACCGTCTTATTCCGTTTTATTTTGGTGAACTTCTGTTTTGTTGTGGAGTGAAGTTGCAGCGTTTCTCTCTTCCAGTTATTTTGGGAGTTTGTATGTTTTTGCTTCGTTTCTGTTATTGCAGTATTTTTCTCTTGCAGCTTAGCTTGTGTTGCATTTGTTATTATGTGTTTGTGTTTTTGGTTGTTGCATCTTTCTTGTGTTCGTCGGCCAAGATCCAAACTTTCAAGATGGCCGACGTTTTTTCTGGCCTTTTGATCGGGTGCTCATACTGTAGGTCACTTTTATATTTTGTATTAATAAATAAGTTTATGAATGGGTGAATGGATGGACAGGAGTGGTGGAAATGATGGGTGACTGGAGGCATCACATTTTGGGGATATACCTTTAGCAGTCAAAGATAGGCCCTGTTTTTTTATTTTGTTTTTCATTTATTTGTCTTTATTTATTCTTATGTGTATTTATTTTTATTTAGTAATTTCTTTGTCTTTTGTATTAATTAATTTAATTATTTTTTACCTTTTGATTTCTTTATTTTTTCATATATATATATATATATGAAATATTCCTATAATACCATCAGTGGATCATCTGCTCAATCTACATCATGTTCATTCTTTACTTAGAACATTGCAGCAGGTTTTCACTCCTCTTCCTCCTCCTCCTCCTCTTCCTCGTTAGTCTTGGCTTCATCCACATCTGGCAGATCAGTGTGGCGCTGCTCCTCTCAGACTGATCTCCTCTCATCCTCCCTCCTCTACAGCCAATCACACCCATTTATCTGATAAGAGTTTGATCAGATGGGCTTTGATTTGATGATGTGTTTCCATCTGTGACCGTTTCCTGTCCAGCGTTAGCTTTTGTCTGTGACCTCTGATTGGCTGCAGCACTGTCCAACTATACCCACAGACATGTTAGTCCCTGTCTGTTGGTAACAAACAAACACTAGGAAAAAATATATGTACAAAGTAGTTTTACTTGAACTAAGCAAATAATAATAACAATAATATTGTTAATAACAATTAGACTTCCAGACATTTCTTGAAGGAAATGTAACCTGTGTGCTTGTCTCTTGCCAGATCGCTGGAGTTGTGGCTATTGAAAGGCAGAAATATCTGCTGTTCACTTCATATGTGGAATCTGTTTGTCAATGTCTGTGGACTGAGTCAGTTCTATTAAAGCTCCTCCCCTTTTCTATGTCTAAGGGCCTTTCCCCGTTGCCATGGAAACAGACCTGGAGTTACACACGCAGACACAGAGAGCTGACTGAATGTTAAACCATGCCTCTGAACTCCTGCGATTTTTGGGGAAACTATAAATAATTGGTGACCATGGGTGACAGGAGGCTCTTAAGGACAAGTAGATATGTGTATTTTTTCATGTACTATGAAAAATTAGTGAGATACAGCAGTTTTTAACCACTGAACTGACCAAAATGAAGCAGATCTGTTAGTCTATCAGTCATGTTAAAGCCACGCCCACAGTGTTTGTCAATCATGTTAAAGCTCCTCCCACAGTCTTAATTGTCTGCAGGTGTTTCATAGTGACAGGAGCACTGTTGCCATGGTGATGAGCAGTGGCGGGAACTTTAAACAAGACGCTTCGGCAGAGCTCCACACTAAAATAGGTGTGAACATATTGTCGAACTCCTGCGACTTTTGGTGAAAACTGTAAATAATTGGTGAAAACAAAGTTGATTGTGAGTGGCAGGAGGGTCTGACGAACAAATACATGTACTTTTTATGTCTGTACTGTGAAAAATAAGGAAGTTAGGGCAATTTTAAAAATACTGAACTCAACATGAGACAGAAATTATTTTTGCAATGGAAGTCTAATGACAGAAAGCCCTGACATCATCCCAAACAGGTTCTTGTCATTTCACTTTAAAAAGAGCTGGATGTTTGAACCCTGGTTTGTTAGAACTTTGAGAACCATGGCAACATTTGTGGAAAAAATTGTTTGCCTACTATTAATGGTTTTGCCATGAGGGCGAGTTATTGAGACATTTTTCAGGTGAATTTTTACTTTTTTCGTGCTCTAGCGATGACATCACCCACTGATAAAAAGTCAGATTTTGGTCTTTTCAGGGTGGATTTCATGAGTTTTCTATCAAGAACCGTAAATCACACACTTATGAGAATCACCTCCTAAAGAGAGGACAAAACTGCCTGCGTTTTAACGTTTAAATGAAGTCTGTGCGACAAAGTATGGCGAAGCAGTAGCGTTGGCAAAAAAGGCATTTGTTTTTTCTGTCTCATTAAGAATGAATGGGGTTTTATTTGGCATAATACTGCGAAATCCATACGACATATCGGAATTATGAAAACACATGTATAATCTCTGGGCCAATCAGACCAATTTTTCCTATTTACTACAAAATGCTATGAAACATTATACACTGGGAAAAAAAAATCTAACCTCTGCCAAGATAATTTTGACTTCTTATTACCTTCGCCAAGGAGGTATTAAATTCGAGACTGTTTGTTTGTTTGTCTGTTTGTCAGCAGGATTACGCAAAAAGTTCTGAATGGATTTTGATAAAACTTCCAGGAATGATAGATAATGGGACAAGCAAAAACCCATTAGATTTTGAGCAATGAAGGTCAAAAGTCAAGGTCACACTAAAGGTCAGCATCTAAAACACATCAGTGGTAATATCTCACGATTCAGACAAGATAGAATCTGGTGGATGTTTTTTTATTCACATTGTCTCACCTTCAGACATCAGTTGGGTCAACACCTATGGCTCCATCACATCACGTTTTGACATATGACGCCATATCAAGCCTTGGCGAGGTCTGCCGTCTCTGACTGCCTTGTTTTGGTTTCTTTTTTTCTTGAAATAACCAAAATATTAATTAATTAATTAATTAATTAAGCAATAAATAAATGAATAAAACACCTGAATTAAGCAAAAATATATACATTTCTCAGATATATTTGCATAATTCAAGATTTATTTATTTTTTTAAATTTTTGTTTAATTTAACTATAACATTGGTGAGATATAAGAATTTACTTACAGACAATAAATCTTGAAAATCTTAAAATCATTTTTAAATATTTTGAATTAAAATACATTTCCAAAAAAGCTGACATGGAGCAAGTGAAAATGACCTAGGTAAGATTTTCCAACTCAATTATCTATAAATCTATCCTTTATGTCTGACTGAAAAGTTCCTCTTTAGGTGATTCTGTCTGATTTTATGTGTGATGAGATATTTGGACGAGAAATGAGAAAAATACACTTTCTGCGTATTCACATATTCTCTGTTTAAAAAATTTTTTCTTTGGTTCTAGCAGTGGTGGAGCATAGAAAACAACCTGAGGCTATTTAACGTACACACAAAAGCTCACACAAAGCATCACCTGGAGAGCCAATCCTTCCCCCTTTCATGGTCCCTGCATAGCACATATACACACACTGTATATGAATGACTAAAGGCACAGGCTCGCAGCAGACGCAGGCAAACAATAGAACAAAACAGGCACAGCAAACAAAAGATGTACGCAAACAAAATGACGTTTGATTTAGGAAAGAAAAATCTCTTCAACTCTATGTATGTGACCAAAAGGAAGCAGGTAGGATGTAAAAAATACAATAAAATCAGGATAATTACAGTTTTTCTGTGGATTAATTTCAATTAATCATGATAAAATAATAATTTTTAATCTACATTGATTGCGTTTAATTTTTCATGAGCAAAGTAGTGAATATGTCTGCACTTAATGTGTTTGTCATAAGCTAGGTTCTGCATTAGCCTAGTGTTAGCATTAGCCTAGCGCAGGCAGAATC
>CM035792.1:9176819-9240114 GCA_020466265.1 Siphamia tubifer | reverse complement strand
AAAAAGACGTATGAATGTTTTCACGCATTGTGTGTTTATTGGGACATGGTGTGTGTGTGTGTGTGTGTGTGTGTGTGTGTGTGTGTGTGTGTGTGTGTGTGTGTGTGTGTGTGTGTGTGTGTGTGTGTGTGTGTGTGTGTGTGCGTGTGTGTGCGTGTGTGTGTGTGTGCGTGTGTTCGTCAGAAGCTGAAGGTCAAATTATTCTTTATAAATCTAGCGTTTTAAAGTCGTTTTTTTTTTTTTTTCTTTGATTAATTCAGTGTCTGGAATAAAAGACAATCCATTCCTTCCAGACACAAAGACACGTCAAGTCAGAAGTGAAAGAATAGTGACAGTCTGTTGAAAATTCATCTTTTTCTTTTTGTTGTTGTTGAACATTTGCATATGGATGGTAGGTAGGAACATGTGCCAATCAATATTTTGTTGTTTTGTTTTGTGTTTTTTTGGGGTTTTTTTGTGAAACTACTTTGTATTTTCTTTTCTATTGAGATGGAGAAGCCTGTTCTGGGGCTTTTACTCCTTCTCGTACAACTGCAGTTACAATCATTACTATTCTCTTTGTGTTTCCATGCCAACCGCAGTCATAAATACTCACTAGTAAATATTTAGCATTGATTACTATGCACTCTGGCAGCGATGGCAGTTTATGACCGTTGACAATCTGTAGATCGTTTGGTCTTTTCGTGTTCTGGTGAGAATCCATGATCGGAAAATGACAAAAATAAAGACTTTTTCTTTATTTATGTGGAAAGTTTTTCATTCTTTCAATCGTACATAGACATTAAAAAGTGGAAATAAGCCAGGGGTGTCAAACTCATTTACTAAATTTGATCTGAAGTGGGCCGAACCGGTTAAAACAAAACATAATAATATATAAATAATATCTACTCCAAACTTTTCTCTCCGTTATAGAGGATAAAAAGGAAAATTACGTCATGAAAACAAACAATATTAGGCTTTAGTTTATCATTTACACATATGCATTCACAGTCGATCTACAGATACACAAAATATTATCATAGTAATAGGTGGAATATTGTGAAAATTGTACTTACTGGTACTTCTCGTTCATATTTGTTCTGATTATTGAGATTTTTTTTGTGAAATTATATATTTTTTTAACTTGTGAATATTTATAGGTTATTATATTATGAGACTGAATTGGTCTGAATTTGTGGACAATGAACTAAAATGATTTATATCTTAGTGTAATTTTTGTATTTCATAAATTCATCCAAAGGGCCGGATTGGACCTTGAGGTTGGCTGGATTTGGGTCCCCGGGCCGCATGTTTGACACCCCTAAAATAAGCAAATGGAGCAAATATGCAGGGTTTCATCTTGACATTTTAGATGAAGTTACTGACCCACTTAAAAGTTTAGAGGCTCCATAGTTACCATGGAAACAGTTATCTTCTACAATGAAAACAATGACTGGTTATTTCTTTATTTGTGTCAAAAATTTTCATTATTTTCGTCATATGAGAAAATGACAAAAAGACTCATTATTTTATTGTGTACAAATTCAAAATTTAAAAAAAAATTGCTTTTTCATTCTTTCAATTGCATGCATTAACTAAAAATGTTTTATAATAAAAAAGTAATGAATAAATAAATAAATAAGACTAGCCTGTTACAAAAAAAAGTGATTAACCTGAAATGTATGTGGGATTTTACCAATATTCTGAATGTTACTAAATGTTGTATTTTTAAAATCCACTGTTATTTTTAAATTGGGATAAACTAAAGCACATTATTCTTTATATCGCATGTATTTTTATGTTAATTTTTATGTTCATTTTCATTATGGAATTTTATAATTTTTGCTAAAAATTTTTTTTTCATTATTCATACATTTTCATCCTATTATGTATATTTTTCTACTAGTCCGACCCCTGTATTTACTAGAATTACCTTAGATAATTTTTTAGAGCAGCGTTAGGTTTTAGCTTAATTAGAAATAGGGATTGTTTTTATAATAAATTGGACTTTGTGCCTCATGTCTTGTATAGTTTCTGGAGTTACCTTTTATACAAAATCATAATGTGCTGGGAAACATGAATGTATGTATTTGTAACTTAATGTGAACTGAACTGAAAAGAAGTTGGAAATAGAAAAAAACTGTAATTTGAGAACAGCTCAAAAAGTAGCACTGGGTCGTTAGGGGTTAAGGTGAATTCTTACTTATGAAATACAGAAATATCTGCAATGTTTTGCAAATACGACCTTTAAAAGTTGAAATATTTGTTCTCGAGCTTTCTTTTGGATCCACATTTTCCATCCGAATAAGTTAGTTTAATAATATCCTTCACTCTTTACTTAAAAAATAAATAAATTAATTAATAAATTGGTAAATGTAAATGTTTGAGCCTGTCAATCTCCTCCATCAGTCTGTTATTTTATTACACATGGGAAAGTCAGAGATGAAGTAAAGATGGTGCAGAAGCTTCTGAACCTTCAGGGTTTCAGGTGAAGCACATTATAAATGATTCTGTGATTAAAAGAGGATTAAAGGAGTGAGAGGCGAATGGACCAGAGTGACATTTTGTGTGAAATGTAAATGTGTGTGTATGTAATGGAAGCTGTGGACGAGGCCTTCACGCAGGTCAACAAGACGACAGGCAAAATATAGTAGTAGTACAGTAGTACTGTCATTAATATTATTATTATTAGTACTAGTATTAGTAGTAGTGGTAATAGTAGTAGTAGGATGATTAGAAGTTGGAGTAGTGGTATTAATATTCTTAGTAGTAGTAGTAGCAGTAGTCATAGTAATGGAAGCAGTATTTTTAGTAGTCGTAGTAGTAGTAGTAGTAGTAGTAGTAGTAGTAATAAGAGGAGGTGGAGGTGGTGGAGGTGTAGTAGTGGTATTTAGTTGAAGTAATAGTCATATTTTATTATTAGTAGTAGTAGGAGTTGTCATAGGAGTAGTACAAGATGTAGTATTTTATTAGTAGTAGTGTCGTAATAGTAGTAGTAAGATGATTAGAAGTTGGAGTAGTGGTATTATTATTATTCGTTGTAGTAGTAGTAGCAGCAGTAGTAGTAGTAGTATTTTTAGCAGTGGTGGTAGTAGTAATAGTAGTAGGAGTAGTTATAGTTGTAGTGGTAGTAATAGAAGATGTAGTATTTTTAGTAGTAGGAGTAGTAGTCATAGTAGTAGTAGTATTTTTAGTAGTGGTGGTATTAATAATAGTTGTAGTACTAGTCGTATTTTATTAGTAGTAGTTGTAGGAGTCAGAGTCATGGTAGTAGTAGAAGGAGAAGGAGTATTTTTAGTAGCAGTATTTTTAGTAGTCGCAGTAATAGTATTTTTAATAGTAATCGTCATAGTAATGATAGTAGTTGTAAGAGTAGGAAGAGGAAGAAAAGTAGCAGTAATAAAAGTATTATTATTATTATCACTAATACTGTGGTTTGTCATTTTTCATTTAAACGAAAAGTCAGTCTTTTCTTTTTTAGGTTTTTCACAACATATTCTATTTGTGTTGAAGCTTTTAATGCAGATTAATTAATTACATGCAGGAAAAAAAGAAGACAAATAGCTTTCATGTGAGAAGCCTTTTAGTTCATGTTAATGTTATTTACTCCTGATGTGACATCAAACTGACATTATAAAACTATTTATTTATTCAAGGTAAAGCCAGTTTATAATTTCACATTTCCAACTAATGAAGTGAAATGAAGCTAATTTCTCCTGCAGGTACATTTATTTCCAGCCGCTTCTTAATTATGAGCTGATATTTAATCTGCTGATGCTGCTGTTCGTGCAGTGTGTTAACCATGCATTCTTCATCATTTCCCCAAAAACTCTAATTTCCATGTTTTTTTACTCATTATACGATAATAGACATAGTTGAGTTTCCATTTTAAAACCTCTTTTTTTTTTTGTAACTGAAATCAAAATGTGACATTTATTATGACCATGAACACAACATTAATGAGCTTCTGCAGAATCTGCTTTTTCACTTCTTCTTCTTCTTCTTAACCTTTACTTTATATCAACTAATTTTCTTTCAGGGTCCACATTTAATCTCCAGTAAAATAATATCATAATAACCTACATATAATGACAATTTAAAAACTATTCGAGTTATTTTTGTGTAAAAAAAAAAATGATGTGAATAAGCTGAAAAATAGGTAAAATTTTAACAATATTCGGCCTCAATTTAAAGACGTGATAGACCTGATCTACTATTTACTAACAGAAGCAGAAAACTGTCAAAATTGTGCTTCATTTTCTTTAGTCATTTCAGGTTGTTCATATTTATTCAGTTTATTCATTCACATTTTTATTGTTACAGAATTGTTGGTTTGTTTGTTTTTTTTGTCAGCAATTTTATACCAAAACTACTGGACCAATTTCTATGAAATTTTCAGGTAAGGTGTGAGGTGGTACAGAATAGATCCCATTAAATTTTGATGAATGTAGGTCAAAGGTCACAGTCACCAAAAATGTGTTTTTGTAATAAGAGATAGGACAAATCAGATAAAATGTGTGTAAGGGTTTGTTGTGCATATTTAGTTGTGTTTGTGGGGTGGATGGATGGATGGATGCATGGATGGATGGATGGATGCATGGATGGATGGATGAATGGATGCATGGATGGATGCATGGATGGATGGATGGATCACACACACACACAAAAAGCGATCATTATTACCAATACAAAAGATCACGATTACCCATAAAAATCAATATTGCTCATGAAAACATCACAATTGCCCATACAAAAATCTGTATTGCACATAAAAAGATCACTAAAATGCACTATTACACATTAAAAAAGAAAAAAAAATCAGGTGTTAAGACCCGCCCACTGACTTTGATTAGATTAAATTAAATAAAGGAAAACGAAGACCATGAAATAATGAATTAGTGAAATGTTTTGTTTTTTACCTAATATATATATATATATATATATATATATATATATATATATATATATATATATATATATATATATATATATACTTAATTCCAATTTTAGTTAGTTAATGACATATTTAATTACTTAATGATAGATAGATAGATAGATAGATAGATAGATAGATAGATAGATAGATAGATAGATAGATAGATAGATAGATAGATAGATAGATAGATAGATAGATAGATAGATAGATAGATAGATAGATAGATAGATAGATAGATAGATAGATAGATAGATAGATAGATAGATAGATAGATAGATAGATAGATAGATAGCCTTATATTTCCTCAGAGTCTGTGTTTTTTTGTCATTACATCCTCATTTGCATCAAATATAAATGAAAACAGGTCAGACTGTGGATCCCAGCTCTTGGTTTCAGAGGTCAAGGTGCCCTTCATTGTTTTTAGTCTTTTCTTCTCTTAAATCGTCTGTGCATGGTCAGCATTGCAGCACAGGATTTGGAGTAAAGAACAGACCTATAATATTCTCCTAAAAGCTTCCTGATGAGCAGCTGAAGTCGCTTCAACCGTTTGACTTGAGCCCAAACTATTCACAATCAAAATCCCTTTAATTGCCAATTATAATAGTTTGCAAGTTGTGTGTGAGTAGCTTGAAGACAAATACATAACTTTTCTTTTCACACATTACATATTTGAACCTGGATTATCACACTTCATGAAAAGTGCAAACACCAGTGGGAGAAATAATTTAATAATTTAATAAGTACGAGTTTTTCATGAAAATTCCATAAAACGTACAGTGAGCCGTCTGAAGGAGAAGTAGAACAGTGGTTTATTTAAAAATTATCTGTATTCAAATTAAAGGTGTTAAATGGTGAATACTTTTGGATTCAAATATTTGCACATGAAATAGCATGAACTTTGGTCGTAAAAGTCCCACATTTAGCCCAGTAACATCTACAATATAAACAATACGTGCCTAAAAAGAAACAATATGTACAAAAAACTAAGATGTCTTTTTAAAAATAAAAAAGAAAGAAAAATAAAGAAGCTAGGCTATGTGTAAAATAAGTTGGAATGGAAAGTAAATGACAAAAGTGCTGGTTATTTGATGTTTTCAGTGGATTTAATACTGTTATTACACATGTATCTTTGTATGGGCATTTATACAATAGATTTTTCCCTCCCAGAAAGGCCCTTAATAAACAAGAAGCATGCAGTGTAATGGCCCCGCCCCCTTTGGGTGCTTGGTTCTCCCTCAGACTGTTACAGGTGTTGAGGGACACCTGTGGTAGGAGTGCACACCTCTATTTAAGTGGCCTCCTGCATTAATCCAGTGGGCTCGTTAGACTCTGGTCCCCAGGTCCCATGTGGTCTGATCTGTTCTGGTGTCGGTCCGGTTTTGGCTCCGTCCTGTCGTGCTCTTATCATCCAGTTGTCCTTGTTAGACACATTTATGGTGGTTGTTGTGGACCAATAAACCCCTTTGATTATACTCTGCCTTCTGTCCATTTTTGTTGCGACCTTAGAGCCGGGTCGTGACAGTGGAGAAAAAAACACATTCATGGAATAATGGAATAAAAAAATATATCATACAGTTTGATATTTGTATTTGCAGCTCATTATTTATAGGTTATTATGGTATTATTTCACTGGAGATCAAATGTGGCTGAACTGCTATGTTTACATGATGTTTTTTAATGATTAATTATTTATTCGGAATAAAATAATTTGGAATTAAAGCTATTTCTTTCATGTTTACATGGACACATTAATTCCAAATAAGGCTTTCCATAGGGAATAAATGTATTCTACTCTAGTTAATTGGGCTTTGAGAACTGGAGGTACAGAGGGTTCTGATTGGACAGAACGGCCGCTTAATGTCTGGAAGGAAAGTCTGTCTAATTGAAGAAGGGGGACTCTTTAATGAGGACAGAACAGACTTTATTTGGAAATGAGTTCAATTCAGATCAAGTATTCAGAGAATGCCGAACCCCGCCCCAGTTTTGTGCCAATCTCAAGTTTCTATGACAACCCGTTCTTGAATTAAAGCCAATAATGTGATTTTGACCTTTCTGCTAAATAAGAATTTTGTTATATGTACATATGCATGTGTAATATTAGAATAATATATCCAGTATTGATTACGTTATTGCTTGATATATCTATGCTTGACACACACACACAGTGTTACAGAAGCTAATTTTGTGACACGTCACCTTTGACCTCCAGAGATCTCAAAAGCTATTGGTCATAGGTGATAACACTAAATATGAGAATTGTTGAAATCTTCGTTCCACATCATTTGGGACCAATCTGAAAGTTCTGTGACCCTCTGTTGTTATAAGTTCTAATCAATAATGTGATTTAGAATTTGTAGTTAATTGTGACTTTGACCTTTTGACCTTCACTCAAATGGATCATTGTATCTGATGTGCATTATCTATATGTATATGTCCATGTAATTTCATGATGATATCTCAAATATTCATTGAGTTATAGCATGATATGTCTCTATGGACACACACACACACACACACACACACACATACACACTCACAGGGTGGTTACAATAATCTAACCCAACCAATGTTTTAACAGGAATCAGGTGGTCATTTTAAAGCAGAATGAACCTTTATTTAGAGTTAAACAGGAATAAAAACTCTAATGTAAACAGGAAAGAAAATGTGTTTGAGGCCCTGGATCTAAAACATGCAGGATTACGGCCCTTGAAGACCAGGACTGGATGCCCCAGACTGGTCCAGGCTGCTCATGTGATGCCAGGCTGCCTCAGCTGCTGGATCAGCTGACTGTCCTCTGCTCACCTATTGGCTGCTCTCTGCTTAAACCTTCTTAACGGTCGCTGCTGCTCATATAATGAAGTCATCAGATTTCACCTGGGACTGGTCCAGGGTCCAGGATCCTTCTAACGACTCAATCCTTCCTCTGGAGATATTTCAAGTATCCATCTGAGGATCCTCCACGCTGTTGAAATACCCACAATCCTCTGCAGCAGACTTTTCAGACTGCAGCTGAATGAACTCTTGCCCTTTTTTCATTGAAGTTCATCCAGACTCCTTCACACTCCTCATCCTGTTCTGCTCCGTACAGGCTGACTGATCCAAAAGCTTGAGTGAACAGTGTTGATTTAACCCCTAAAGACCCAGTGTGACTTTAGAGGGAGTTCCCAAATGAATTTTCCTTTAGATTTAACCTTTCTTCAATGATTTATCACCATTTATTATAATAGTATCATCTGTGTCCTCATGTGTTTTCCTGTATTTAATTTGATAATCATGTAGATCAGGGGTGTTGAGCTGCATGTTGTAATAACGGTGTATTTTTCATTTCATTTTATAATAAAGCCACATTTTGTAATAAAGCCTCATAAATAATAATAAATAAAAAGTCATGAATAAATTAAAAAATACATGAAAATACATTAATATATATATATATATATATATATATATATATATATATATATATAGAAGTCATTAAAAAAGTACAGATGAATAAATAAAAAATAATTACATAAAATAAATAAATAAGACAAATAAATTCAAAAAAATAAAGTAAATGAATAACTTAAAAAAATAATAAAGTACAAATAAATACATTTTAAAAAGACAAATAAATAAAAAAGAAAAGAAAAATTATTGCATGAACTGCGGTGTTGCTATTGCGTACACACATAGACTGTGATGTTGATGCTCAAACAATATATTGTGCAGCTCTATTAAAAGTGTCATTCCGCTGAAAACCACTTTTCCACGCTCCTTTTGGAATCTGATGGGTCACTCCGACTGTGGTTCGTCACCTCCACTGGCTGCATTCACAGAAAACACCAAGAGGAACCAGGGATCCAGAAAAAGGTGGACTGTCTGATGACAGAGGGACTTTTGCATCACCCACGTGGAGTTAAGCCTGTCCCCGACAGTGAAACTGAAGTAGCATTAGCATTAGCATCTACAAGAGAAGACGGCACCACAGTAGCTGCTGCACAAGCTGGAAAAAAAATGGCGGATCAAACTGGTTCATGTGCTCTCTGTGGAAATAAAGCCTCATTTTTTACCTGTACATTTTCAGAACAAGCAACAGCACAAAACCTAGCTGGATGCTACTTTGGTAAAGCTAAATACATACACAGCGAGAGAAAAGGGGAGAGTGTTCCTTCACGCATTTTGAGCCAATCAGAGACGCACCGTGACCACGTATGAGGAAGTATCATAAACTCTGTGGTTCGACCTCAACTCATTTTTCTACCGTGAAAAAACAGCTGAAAACAAAACAATCCGGACGTTTTTTTTAAATAGAACCAACACACAATGTATTCAATAACAATGGAGAACACAGTAATATTAATATTATATAATATTAACCATGGAATGACAGCTTTAAATAATGCAAACTGATCCAGGAACACCGTTACTGTTCCTGACAAATGAACATAACGGGAGGGTTTAAGAGTGTGTGAGCGGCGTAGACGGATGACGTGTCAGCCGTCGATCACAGGGGTAACACGGAGAGACAGATAAACACACGGACACCCACAGCCAATTTAGGTTTCCATTTCACTTAACCTGCATGTCTTCTGATTGTAGGAGGAAGCCCACGCAGACACACCAGGGGCAACATGAAACCCTCTCGCTGCAATTTGACAGCGCTAACCGCCCAACGCCTGCACTGCGCTGACATTTAACCCATGCCGCTGTAGTTAAAAGTAAATGAATCTGCCCGCCTGCCCCCGGTTACCGCCACACTCCCACTTTCCACTGCAGCGTTTGGGTGTCAAACTGCTGCCTGTTCCTGTTTGTTTCCGCCGCCTAATCCTGTTTTTGTGGCAGAAGAACACATTTCCTTCACTTCTCCCACAAGACACTCATTGGAATTTTAAAGCAGGGTCCCTGTTTTACCGAAATTTCATGCAACTGAGTTGAATTTGTGACAAAAATACAGCCTACGCGCTACAGTCAAGGGGTCATTTTTCAGGTGCGTTCCAAATAAATGTACCACTCGTCTGAATTTTCTCATTCATTTGTGCCAGAAATTCATGGACACCCACCAAGATATAAAGATACAAAGGCTGGTTTTGTCCTGCAAGACTGACAGCTTATACACTGGAAAAATACACATTTTATTCAGTTTATTTTTCTCATTTCAAATCTAAATGTCTCATCATACTTAAAATAAAACACATTGACCTGCAGAGGAACTTTTCTTTGACACAGAATAATTGATTTTGACAGAATAGATCTGGAAAATGTGATTTCAAGAACTCTTACTAATATAATCTTCACTTGTTCATTCATTGTTTAAAAGACCTAAGTAAGAACATTACATTTTGTATTTATTGTATGGGCTGTCAAAATTAATGCATTAACCTCTTGAGACCCTGAGTCGTCTTTCAGGGCCAAGTGTCACAGCTTTATTGAAGAAACAAAAGAAAATAAAAGTGAAAAAAAAAAGAAAAAAAAAAAGTCTGTTCCATAAAAAAATAAAAATGCATTTGAAATAACTGTTGCATTGTACTGTTTCTAAAAAAAAAAAAAGGAAATTATTTAACGTAAAAAAAGTCAAAACATGTACATTCCTGGGCTTCAAATGGATAAAACAATATCCACAGACATATATATCATCCAAGAGTATGTTCTTGATGTATTTATGTTTGTTTTTTACTCCACACCTTGAAGGGGAGTTTGGTATTCTTTTTGTGTTTGTTTGTTTGTTTGTTTGTATTTCAGCAACTACTGCACCGATTTCTATGAAATTTTCAGGAAAAGTGCAAGGTTGTCGAGTATAGATTCTATTAAATGTTGGTGACAGTAGGTTAAAAGGTCATACTTACCAAAAATGTGTGTTCACAATGATAAGACATAGTGAAAATCAGGTAATAATTGTGTAAAAGGGGGGGGTTATGTGTGCCGGGCACTACTTGTATTTTATTTGTATTTATACTTGCTTATGTATTTGTCATCTATAATGCTAAGGCCACACTGAACGTCAATTTTCACATTCACGTATCAAAATTACATACAAAGTCAATGCAGACCTGCCCCCTGGACGACATGTTGGACACGTTGCTTCGATGCATTGGAGGTTCAACTTTTGCTGCAAATATCCGTAAGCATTCAAGTTGAAAATATTTAACTTTTCTAGTGAATTTGCACGATTCTGTTCCATGAAAAACAATCAGCGTTGAGATGCCGCCAACGTCGTGATGGAATGATGATATATGACGCTTGGGCCGAAAGAAACAAATGAATTATTTCAGTTTGTCACCACCCAGAGCTGTACGAAACAATGTGTGTGTTGTACAAAGATCGTAATAAAAAGGAGCAGGCTTGGATGAAATTAGCAGAGAAGACTGGGGTGGATGGTAAGTTCTGGTAAATATATGTCTTTTATTTTTATTTTTTTGGCTTTCCCACCATAAACGAGTCCAGCTGTGTTTTTGTCAGTGGATTAAAGGTGAAAGCCTAAACTCGAGCATTGCGCGTTCGGCGTGGCCACACTAAATTGTCCAGCATCCAGACTTAGGTGTTTACATGGTGCGTCATTGGTGTACATGTGTAAATTCACATTCGGTGTGGTGTCAGTGTGGCCTGAGTATTAATGTGTGAAATAAACTAAACTAAACTAAACTAAACTGAACTGAACTGCCACAATTACAAACAAACAAACAAACTGAGTCAAACACAATACCCCTCTCTCCTACGTGTGGCAGGGTAACTAACCTAACCTAACCTAACCTAAACTAACCTAACCTAACCTAACCTAACCTAACCTAACCTAAACTAACCTAACCTAACCTAACCTAACCTAACCTAACCTAACCTAACCTAACCTAACCTAAACTAACCTAACCTAACCTAACCTAAACTAACCTAAACTAACCTAACCTAACCTAACCTAAACTAACCTAAACTAAACTAAACTAAACTAAACTGTCCCCCTTGTAGACATTTGACCTGATTTACCCTATCTCTCTACATTGTGATAACACATTTTTAGTGAATGTGACCTTTGACCTACATTCACCAATATTTAATGGGATCTCTTCTGTACCAGCTCACACCTTTCATCAAATTCAATGGAATTTGGTCCAGTAGTTTTTGCGTAATCCTGCTTTCAAACAAACAGAGTCAAACACAATACCCCTCTCTTCTACGAGGGGCAGGGTAACTAAAGTCAAGTCAAGTCAAGTCAAGTAGACTAGACTAGACTAAACTAGTTACTTAACAAACCTCTCCACGGTCACCTCAGTCGACGACACAGATGAACTTATCGCCTTTCGTCTTAACCTCAGCAGTAGAGGAATAGTCACTCTGGATAAACAGTCGTGACTAAATTATTCAGGGTTTTAAAGATGGAGCGCTGGTGAGGTGATGGATTCTAAAAGCATTACTCATGGTTGTTTTGAACCAAACAATTTAGGATGTTTTTTTTTTAAAGAGTTTCATTTAGGAGTAGAGCTACACAGCTTTTAAGACGTGCACATTAAAGCCCAAACACCTGGCAGCTGCACAGACGACACTTTCACTAGAAGCCAAAATATCTATAACACCAAATCCTCTGACAGAAAAGTGTTTTGTTAAGGGTTTGGTTTAGTCGTGCACTGATTCATCGCTGTGTGAAATGTATGATCACTGATGGTTGTTGCCCACATTTATCTTGTGTTGGTGAAATTTTTCTGAGAGAAATTATGCTTAAATATAAAAACACAATAAGCAAGTTTACACGCACTACTATTACTGCCTTACTATGGTTAAACTTTCAAACTTCCAGCCATTTTTGTTTACATCTGACCTAAATGTTTTAATAAAAGTACATTTAATGCTATTCTTGAACCATGTGTAGTACATCCATGGGGCCTAATTTTTTTTCCAGTATAGTTAGAATCACTCTCACTGTTACTGACACTGAGTATTTTAGGTTGGAACACACTGAAATAAAATACATTTGTATCTTGCCTGAGTTTTTTTCTCAATAAAAAGTGTGTCTGCACAGTGAAAGGCGAACACCACTATAGGACCACAGCAGTAGGTCTGATCTAGTTCACATGAACATTTTACAGCAATATTACAACAAATGAGTATTAGGCACATGTTTATGAGAGGATATGTCCAGGTGTTGTCCAAAAATGTCAAACTCTAAACACTTTTGGACACACTTGAATAAAAAGACAATTATTCTTGAATGCTTCAGTGTATGAATATCAATGAGGATGCTATGGAAAGATTACACTCTGGGACATCCTGTGTCACCACTATAATACTTACTGCTGTATAAACATGTAATAACACATTTTGGCATATATATATATATATATATATATATAATTTTTTTTTTTTAATATTTTTTTTTTTTCATAATTTGCATATTTTGTTTTGGATGCATTGTTGAAATATGACCGTGTTTAATAATAGATAATTATAACTTCCTGTTTGATTTTCATTTGAACAAATGAGTACTTTTTGGCTCCTGTGTTTAATTAATCTGAAAGTGGCTTATATCAGTTGATCCATGAGAATCTCTGTTTTTAAAATATACTGACTTTATGAGTTGTTGAACTCACAGGTTCTGTTGCTTCTGTTTACAATTATAAACAAGTACTTGAGCTCACATGTGGGCCCTTGGAAGTTTAAAGGGTTTTAAGGACTTAACTGGAGGTATTTATTTGTCTGCAGTGTTCATTTATTTCTGTCAGATCAAAGGGTTAAATGTTCCAATCAGGTGTGTCATCTTTGAGCATCTTTGGCAGGTTCCTTTTCCTTTGTTCCTCGATAGTGTGCAACAATCCTAAAATGCTAATGCTTTAATTTGATAGTTTTTTTTACCCTTACATGCATATTATCACCAGTATCAGCGTGCACTGACATGTTTCACTCTAATTAAGTCATAAAATCAATTTATTTCTCAAGAAATATGTTGTGTTGTTTAATTTAACTCGATGAACAGCCGTCCTCATGTATCACCATCACAACAAACGTAATTGACTGGAAAGACGTCTTGTGGCAACACATGGTAAAAAACAGATGCACAATCCATATTTTACCAACCCCTCCATGAGTGGAAATTAATTAAAAAGTGATAGCCTAGAGTGATCACAGCCAATAATAAAGTGATCATTCAACTGACATTAAGGCAGAAGGGATAAAGGTACCAATAGTTCATTAAAACCAGATATAAACATATGGGTGTCAAGTCAAGTCAGTATGTTTGTAACTGACGAATGCATTTGTATTAAAGATGCATGGATGACAAATATTTTCATCCGCAACTGCTGCTTAAAATATCTATCCACCCGCTATCCATTTTCATGAATGATTTTCCCCCAGTTTTCAGAACCAAACCCACCCGCCATCTGCAATATAATTCCAAGATTATCTCCACTCACCGCATAATGTGAACACGAGCGGGTAAAACCTTATCTTTTAAAATGTTTTACATTTTATGGATGCTGGAATATTACATCTGGCCCGGAGACAACAGTAGAAAAATAGCTTTTTTATGCTAATACTGACACATTTGCAGAAACGGTCATTAATGTCTTACTGTCTCTGTTAAATAAAGGTTTTTTTGTTTTTTTACCTGGTAACTGTTTTACTTGCACATCTGTTTTTATTATTATTTTTTTTATCTACTGTGCTTTGTGTTCCTTGCTTTTAATTGCACTGCAGTTTTATTTATTATTGTGTTTTTAATTGATTCTTGCATTTTATTGTTCAGGCAGCATGGTTCCTCACTTTCCCTTGTAAGTCACTTTAGATAAAAGCATCTGCCAAATGCTTAAATATATCACATACATAACACAATAGCACAGGTCCACACATTCATCATTTAATTTATATTTTTACCTCTTGTGTCACTCACTCTCTTGGGGTCACGACGGCAGAAACTTGTTGAAGATGCTTTCAGTTTAGTCCAGCTGTGATGAAACATGTTAAACATGCTCGTCTTATGACTTTTAAATACGGCTTCACACATTTTGCAGATAACACATCCTGCACTTGTGTTGTCTAAATTTACCACCTCCAGAAACTGTTCTTACTGTACTTTCTCTCCTTCTTTCACATTTTAAATTCACCTGCTTTTCATTTCTCACGCACTGACTTCGCTGCCGCTGTCATCTGTGTTCTGTTTAAACTAAGCACCAGATCAACAGGACACTACCTGATTAAAAAGTATTTTATTGTCATTTTCGTTCGGTTGATTACCTTTGGAGTAATATGCTAAATGTTTATTATATTTTTATTTGAGTGATTGTGATTCAACCGCAACGCACCCGCATTTAATTCAAATATTATTTTTCATCGCATCATCCACCCAATCCGCGGTTGATCCACACCACCCGCGGGTGCACAGTTGAACCGCGTATCTCTAATTTGTATCAAGTATTTAGAGCTCAGTGCATTCATAGTATCAATACCAACAGTGCTAGGAATAACAGCGTTAGAGTATAAGAATGTTACTAACGCAGCCACATTTCGTGTAACGGTGTAATTACTTAATTACTTTATCCATAACTGTATCGTTGTTACAGTTACTCGGGAAATAATGTGACGTTTACAAGTGGATGAATTGGGGCGCAAGTTTTGCCCCTGGTACAGACAACACCGTTGGTGTAGCATATGTCTGCACCAAGCTGCCATTCAGCTCGATGTCGAACTTCACTTTTGTGCATGACAACAAAATTGATCATGATTTGCTAAGAAGTGTGAAAGGCGGGGTCTCAACTGTCTTGTTCCCAGGCACACACACAACACACACAAGTCAAATACACACACAGATGATGGCAGCACTATCTCACAAGGTCATACAGTATGCTAACCTACAGTATGCTAACATACAGTATGCTAACCTACAGTATGCTAATGTAACACATTCAGCTAATGTTACATGACGTACAGTATAAACAACAAACTGAGAATATGCTTGGTATGCTAATGTAACATGTTAACAGTTATTCAGATGACTATAGCATAACTATAGCCTCTTACTTTTTCAAAACTAAACAGATGTGACAGTAGGAAAAATAAATTACTTCAGAGGGTATATCACACTGGCTATAGGCTATCATGATTATGACTTTTAGCTCATAATTACAATCTTTATCTAAAATTTTGAATTTTTATTTCATATTTATAACTTTTTAACTCACATTTTGACTTTTTATCTCATAAACGTAATTTTTTTTTAAATCTCAGAATGATGACTGTATCTCAATTATAACTTTTCCTCCCTTTTTTGCCTGCCAGGTGAATATGTGCACTATTACTTTGAGAGTAAACTGTACTTTATCCTCAAATGACTTCAAATGGATGCAATGACAGATGTAAAATCAAACACGTGCTACTGCCGAGGTTACATTTTTTGAAAAGCTCAAACAAACAAGTAACTTTAGCACAAATATTGTTATTTTTTATTTCCATGCCCAACTATATACTGACAGGTTGTTGAAAATCAGTGAGAAAACACGCAGCCAATACATAATTCTACAGTATATAATCATTTATGTCCTTGTGCTCAGTGCAGTCCTTCCATTTCTGCAGCTTTTATTCATTGGTTTTGCAGTTTAAAATTCAATGACTCATTAAAGACAGAAGACATTGAAGAGTGTTTGCGATTTAGTCCAATTGACTAGTAAAAGCTTCTCACCATCTTTGTAAATGAAATGAATTGTGTGTCTTTAAATGACAAATATAAGAATGTCAACTTACGGGTTCAATGAACATACGGATTAGTAATACAGCCATAAAAATCTACATTTCCTTTGATTTATTTGTTTTATTTGTTGATGAAATCACAGACCGACCTTTACAATCTGCACAGTCTTTTATACATCAACACTTTTTATTCCAAACTAGATTCTGGAGACTTATTTATGGGGATTTAATAGTGAGGTTAAAAGCAGGTTAATGTTAAATGTACGAGCTTTTAAAGAAAGTCCAAAGTGATTTTGGAAGAAGAGAGAAGTAAAAAAGCACAAAAAAATAAAATAAAAAATATAGGCTTTTCATTAAAACTTTACTCTGGCTACATTTTTTCCACATGATACTCAGAGGTGATAATAAAAGATGGTGTGAAAATGCGCTTTACAAAATGAACGAGCGCCCAGTTCCAAACACAGGGAGGCAGAATATGTGTGAACCCAAACTCATTCTGTTGAGTTTTCTGAATCTATGGTTTAGGTGTTTTACAGCAGAGAGGTGAACAATTTATACGTTCATTTGAAAAACAAACTGTGCCACGTCTAATTAGTTCCTCTGGGGGAACTAATCCATATAAAAAGCCCTCCTGCATTTTTAAGGATTTCTAGCTGGAGTAATATTTCTAAAGCTTAGATTTAGTGAAAGTGCAGTGATAATGTACCTTTAAAGGCTTTCGTTTACATGAGTGATCCTTAAGTTTGCTTTAAAAAAGGAGGGGAAAAAAAGGATGCAGGAATATTTAACTTTTTGCCCTAAATTTATCTGGATTTTTAATGAACGTTATGCTGGTTATAAACTGTCTCCCTGGGGAGGTTTTTAGGGCAACGTCTGACTGGGAGAAGAGCCTGAAGTAAAGCCAAGACCCACTGGAGGGATTCTGTCTATGAGTCCTCCCTGAGGGTGGCTGGGTGGCTGGGTGTGTGGGTGGGTGGGTGGGTGGATGGATGGATGGATGGGTGGATGGATGGATGGACGGGTGAGTGGGTGGGTGGATGGATGGGTGAGTGGGTGAGTGGATGGGTGGGTGGATGGATGGATGGATGGATGGATGGATGGATGGATGGATGGATGGATGGATGGATGGATGGATGGATGGATGGATGGATGGATGGGTGGATGGGTGGATGGATGGACGGGTGAGTGGGTGGGTGGATGGATGGGTGAGTGGGTGGATGGATGGATGGATGGATGTTTGAGTGGATGGGTGGATGGATGGATGGATGGATGGATGATGGATGGATGGATGGATGGATGGATGGATGGATGGATGGATGGATGGGTGGGTGGATGTTTGAGTGGATGGATGGATGGATGGATGGATGGATGGATGGATGGATGGATGGATGGATGGATGGATGGATGGATGGATGGATGCATGGATGGATGGATGGATGGATGGATGGATGGATGGATGGATGGATGGATGGATGGATGGATGGATGGATGGATGGATGGATGGATGGATGGATGGATGGATGGATGGATGGGTGGGTGGGTGGAAACACACACACACACGTATAACTATCTCTCCACACACGCCCACATCTGCTTCTTTGTGTTTATTTCACACCAGTCGCCACTGGACACGTCTCAGAACCGTCATTATTTCCACCTGTAAGAGAAGTGCTGACTAACTCTGAAAATCCTTCAGTATTTTCCAGTAAAAGAACCGTGTGAAACATCCTGTCAGTGTGATGCTGCTGCTGCTGCTGCTGCTTCTTAATAGTGACATAAACCAAACAATCGCACACATTTAAATGGGTCCTTGAGTCTTTGAAATTTGCATTTCAGTGAAGCAAAACCAGCCCAGTTTATTTGTACAGCGTATTTCTACACAGCACCAAGTCCAGGCTATTTCATTAAAAAAAAAACAAAAAAAAAAACAGCAGGAATTTACTCAAATGGAGCCAGGATGGTTTTACTATATGTTACCAGGGCCATTTATAGCTTTATGGGGGGGGGGGGGGGGGGGGGTTAAAGTGTATTTAACAGGGACAATACATACAACATTGCCGCCAAAGGAGAAATGTGAAGCATAAAAAACATCTGGGTCATTCTGTGTCAAAGCATCCAGACCCTCCTACATTTGTTTCCAGGTTATTCACATCTTTTTTTTGTTTGTATAGAACATAAATGTAAGTATTTTCATAATTTAATGGCCTTTTTTTTTCACTTAAACAGACACAAAATTATAGTTGTCATTATTTTAATGTTATATTACGTTATTAATATGTTATTATTTTACTGGTCTGATCATTTACGGGTCAAATCAGACAGAATTTTGCCCCTGAAAGAAAATTAGCTTGAGACCCTGTGCCCTAAAATTAATTTGAACCCCATCATTTATAGTATTTTCAATGTGTTTCTTCAGATGTTGAATGTCTGCCACCGTGTTTTCTATCCCATAATCTGCACCTGCACAAGGACATTTTCTCTTGACATAATGTAGATTTAACTATAACTTAAGTGTTTGTGTGTTTCAGCGTTCTATTTAGAGATAAATTACTGCTGAGTATAAACCATGAATCTGTACCAATGTGATGCATCGTCCTGAAAATGGAGCCATTTTCTTGCAGTTTATCTTTTATAGTGTTTGAATGTGTGGTTTATTTTACCCCAGGGGACTGTGAACATGCAACTCATGTATTTTCTCCGTAGGATAACAGACATCGTTCACACACATAATTTTCTCTGTGTGTGTTGTAAATAAAGATCCAACCACAAAAACTAATCAATACATTAATGCTTTCAAATGATTAAATTTTTTAATCAGATTAATCACAGGGTTGTTTTGGCCACAATGGAAACAAGTGTATTTTGTCACTTTTTTTTTTTTTATTACCCTGTAAATTTTTTATGTCATTTTTATTTGCATTGTCCTTTTACGAATAAATAAATAAAAAAAATTCTAATTGGATTCATTTTGATTAATCATGATTAAAACACTTTATCTTGGTCTGTTTTGTCTTAGGGTTAAGTTTTTTTGTCGTCAAATTTTCCACAAAATACACTAAGAAACACAAAACAATGTGGAGAAAAAAATATACAGCACATTGTAAAAATTCACACACAAAAAACTAACACAAAATGCAAAGAAAAACCCAAAAATATGAAAAAAAAAAACCCACACAATGTGATAAAATATCCTGAACATATGCAAAAATATTAATATTTTATAATATATATATATATATATATATATATATATATATATATATATATATATATATATATATATATATATATATATATATATTAATATATATATATATATATATATATATATATATATATATATATATATATATATATATTAATATATATATATATATACGTTTCATGTTATACAGTAATAGTCCCTGTGGGGTGGAAAAAGCAAAGGGTTAATAGGTCTCTTAATATATTTGCACGGGATAAGTATAACCTACGGACCACTGGTATTTGGAATAATTACGGAGAATGTCTGAGCTCTTAGTCCCGTGCGAATTCGCCATGTCCATGATTTGCTCAGTAATAATAATTACCTACTGTGTTTGGACGAAAAGTAGATGTCCAGTGATAATTCAAGTCCAGTGTGAATGCGCGTGTTTGTGATTTTAATTGCACGCCTTTTGTCTTTTTCTGAAGTGAATAATGGAGGAAGCGGCCGGAATTGTGTGGCAGCATGTAGCAAAAGGAAGAATATTTCTAATATTTATATTCAATATATTTCTATTCAATATTTATAACTATCTTATAACTATTTTGAAGGCATGGAGCAAATTTACAGACTGCATCCATACCTCCTTTATTCTTATGCATACTGTGTTTTCATACTACCTTATTAATGTATTGAGACCAAACAGGATGTTGTGAATTTACGACATATCCAGCCATAATTTGCGTGAATTACAGACGCTTATTCTATGGACCTCTAGTATGTTGCGTCAGCTCCTACTTCGAATTGACATTCCCAGCCTTCAGTCGGCAGATTTTTTTTGATAACTGCCCGCTGTGCTGTTAATGCCCGCTGCTAATGGCAGTCAGTTCAAATTAACTGCTCCGTATCACTCCGCAGGTAGTTCGGTCACTCTGAAAGTGAATATTCATTATGTTGTAATGGTTATTTGATCCAGTCTGTTAGGGTAGTAGCATTAATAAACTGTAATAACCGTAGAATAAGCGGGATAATGTATTGCCCACGTGTTACTATCAGAAAAATATTCCCCTTCAGAGCGGAACAACACCCCTCCGCCTTCGGCATTGTGGTGTTGTTCGGCCCCGTCGGGGAATATTTTTCGGCTTGCTTGCTTGTTTGTTTATCCCGTCCAAATACACCACACAGAGGTACGGGGGTAATTGCGAATTACCAGTGGTCCACAGATAATACTTATCCTGTGCGAATAGGGCAATAGATGGTTAATTTATGAGATTCTACAGAATAATAGCTTTAATTCTTGAATTTTTTATTCAGAATAAATAATTTGGAATTATAAAAACATCATGCAAACATAGCCATTGATTCACCAGTAAAAACCCATAGACTTATAACCTATATTTGCTGCGATCTGTACAGAAGGTGTCGAAGCCTTGTGTTATTTACAGTTGAAGGAGTAGGAAAACAGCAGAAAACATACTGTATTTGTTTTGTTTCCTTGTTACGCACTGTGGTGTTTGACTTGCACTGTACAGTCTCAGTTGCCAAACAACTTCTGAACCTTTTCAGACTGAATTTCCCTGCAGACAATGAGCAACACTGTGTCATGTCATGTGAGATGAAACCTAAGGAAGCAACTGCGGAGAGAAAGGCCTCTTGTGTAGCCAGATCAGAGCTTAACTCTCAGGCATGTTGCCAGGACAGCTGCACCCGTTTGGAAGACTTTCAGCTCGAGCCACCAGGCGCCTCACAGGAGCGTCTGATGCATGGATATAGACGCCCGACCTGAGAGATGAAGCAGGAAAAGCCACAGATGGGCAAACACAGACTAGACCATGGTCTGGAAGGAGCAGGAATAGAGACGCTCGCAAATCCGGCAGCGCCGGCAGCGAACATGGGCGTCTTTATCAGAGGTGGAAAGGAATTTAGTAAAAGTCAATGGAGAGAAACTGTGAAGATATTATAGTTACTATTATCTCATAATTTTGACTTTTTATCTCATAATTTTGATCTTTAATCTCACAATTTTGACTTTTAATCTCATAATTTTGATTTTAATTTCACAATTTTGACTTTTTATCTCATAATTTTGATTTTAATTTCACAATTTTGACTTTTTATCTCATAATTTTGGTTTTTAATTTCACAAATTTGACTTTTTATCCCATAATTTTGACCTTTAATCTGACAATATTGACTTTTTATCTCACAATTTTGACTTTTCATCTAACAATTTTGACTTTTAATTTCACAATTTCAACACTTTATCTTAAAAGTATGCCCTTTTTATCTATATTGTGACTTTCTTTTTCCATTTTTCCATAAATTTCCTGCCCATACCCACACAACGGGGTAAGTGTGACCTGATCCAACACAGTTTCAACACAGTAACTGACTTCTAAAGGCTTTAATTCTAAAGCCTTATCCTTGACGCTCAGCTGATTTTTCTCCCTGTATTTGACCCCAGTGTCGCCTGCACACATGCTGTTTCATGTTAGTGTAATGTGTCTCTAGTATAATGTGCTCACCTGCCTTGTAAATGATCGTCCTTTTCTGTGTAGAGATCCTATACATGCTTAGTTTGCAGACTTAGACACTGTGACCCTGATGCGCTGTTGTTTTCGTCCTTTGTAGGCGCAGGTACAGATGCAGTTGTTGTTTCACTTCCTCCACATACGGCACTGTTAGTATTACCCCCCCCCCCACACACACACACACACATACACACACACACAGTGAAACTCTTGTTTTTGTTTGTTTTCTCTGTTTGTTTGTCTGTCTTTTATCTGTCTGGACTAATTTCCATTAAATCTTCAGAAAAAGGTGGTGCATGAATATATCCCATTACATTTTGGTGAATGTCTTTCAATTGGACTTTCAATTATGTATCTTGCGTGTATAGATTTTAACCTATTGTTGATCCAGGAGGTCAGGGGTCACTTGGTCAATACCTAAAAAACTAAAATGGTCTATGATGGAAACATGACTGTCAATGGAGACTTAGTTAATATGATTGATATATATGCCAATAATATGTGAAGTTGGTTGTACATGACACCACTTGCTTTAGATCTTTGTTAAATGTATTTTTAAAAGTAAAAATACTAACTCTTAGGATTGCCAAATTAGATTAATCACAGGGTTTATTTGGATTCATTTTAATTAATCATGATAAAATAATCTATTCTATATTTGCTCAGGGGGGGGGGGTTACTCAAATTTCCCACAAAAATACATTAAGAAACATGGGTGCGAGGTGGTCCATGAATAACTCTCATTAAATTTTGGTGAATGTAGGCCATAGGTCAAAGGTCAAGGTCACCAAATATCTGTTTTTGTAATGATCAGGGATAGGCCAAATCAGTAATTTCCTTTTCATTCCTGTATACGCAGTTATATATATATATATATATATATATATATATATATATATATATATATATATATATATATATATTGTTCTCCCTGTTCATGTGCTTTGACATTAGAACCTTGAAAGACAAATGTCAACACTCCAGGCCAAAGGTCAAGGTCACAAAAAGGTCCAAATTGAATTTTGGATATAGCTTTTGAACTGCTCATCTTAGAGGCATTCAATGAACGCCAAAATTTGAATCTTGTGTGTATAGATTTTGACCTATTGTTGACTCAAAACGTCAAAGGTCGATACTCGGTCAATACCTGAAAAACTAAAGTGGAAAAACCAGTAAAATGTGCTGATATAGAGACTTAGTTACTATTATTAATGGATAGGAAAACTAGCATGGGCTTCAAAATTGCATTGTGACCTTTGAGTTTGACTGACCACGCAAAGGACAAACCCATAGTCTCATAGTTGAGGTAGCTAGCAGTTAGCATTAGCATTTAAAGAAGAAGAATATCCAAATTAAAAATGACTTTAACATTATTTCAATCACAATTTAACATCGTGTGGAATAAGACCTGGAATACAGATCTACTATTTGTCGATAATATATATAATCTCAGTATGTACAGTAGTTGGTATAACACACTAAAATGCCTCCTTCAGCTAAATACCAAGTGTTTGCTACCAGGCTTTGACATTATACATACCACTAGTTTTCCTTGCAGTGCTCCTGCTGTTGCCTGTGAAGTCTATCAACAGCCAGTAATATAAAGGGGTTTCTACAACAAATCATTATTCACTATATGAACTGTCAGAATGTCCAGAGACTAAAACCAAACCCTTAACCTGAACTCCACTGACCTTATCTGACTTTTCTTTCTGTAGTTCTGAGTGAAAGTAAGACCGAAGCTTTAAACTGTCGAGTAAGGAATACAGCTACTCATTTAAATTAAACTAAATCCACATATTCTATTTGTACCACTGTGTACTTCTTAAATATCTAAGATTAGACAAAAGCCCCTTGGGTAAAACATGAGTTATTCATGAACAGAAGAACTGCACTTGGCACCTGGTATTCAAATGAAAAGAGTATGAAATGAATACTAAACGGGGGAAGTCAACAGCGGCGTCCCAAGAAATTTAAGAGAAGCTTTTATATGTGAAGCATCGCAGTGTTTTACAAATATATATAAACATTAATAACAGCAAAACAAACATCCCAAAATATTTTTACAGGGTGCTGTGGGTATGAGACGGAGTTCAGACGACTGCAGGTTTACTCAGTAGAAATAGAAATGAAACAATGACATTCCACAGGATCTATTTATGACCTGTGGAGTCCATTTCAGATGTGAATCTGTAATCCAGATCAGAAGGAAATGACAAATCACACTGTTTTCACTGCATTATAATATACATTAAAATTAAACACCAGTGATGCGCAGGTCGATGTACTGTATAAACGAACCCCAACCGACCGTTTTTTTTTAACTAGCCTGACCGCGAGAAATATATTTTAAAAGGACGGACCTGACCCACTTCTGGACCCGCATATTTGGTGACCTTGGCCTTTGACCTTTCATTCACCTAAATTTAAAGGGATCGATTCTGGATGACCTCACACTTTTTCTGAAAGTTAATGTAAATTGGTCCATTAGTTTTTTTGTGTAAAGTTGCTGACAAATACACAAACACACAACCAATACCCTGCTGTATTAGCTGTGTTCAATTAGGTTAAAGGAAATCCACTCACCCTCAAAGATATTATTAATAATAAAAGAGACAACAGACCTCCGCCACGGTTTGATTTTTCATTCATACGTGATGTGATTGACCTATGAGGCGATGAGCTAACAGTTAATGTAGTCCAGGAGTCTGTGATGGGGGGGCTTTGTACTCAAATTTCCCATAAAACACACAAAAAATCCACTAAGAAACCCAAAAATATACAAAACATTCTAAAACCCACAAAAATTCACCAAAAAACACAATGTGCTGAAAAATGCAAAACATATTCTAAACTGTTTTACCTTTTTTTTAACGTGATAAAATATGACTATATATATATATATATATATATATATATATATATATATATATATATATAAACTGTTTTACCTTTTTTTTTAACGTGATAAAATATGACTATATATATATATATATATGTGTGCAATTAACATGAACAATTTCAACAAAACAACTGATCCATTTAAATGCATTACAATTTGTAATGATGTCTGAAGGTGAGAAGATGTGAATGCAAAAAAACACCAGATTATATCTTGTCTGAATCCTGAGATTTAGCTGTTAACCTTTAGTGTTTGACCTTCATTGCTCAAAATCTAATGGGTTCTTCTTTGAACCATTATCATTCCTGAAAGTTTCATCAAAATGCGTTCTGAACTTGTTGCATAATCCTGCTGACAAACAGACAAACAAAGACACAAACAGACTTAAATTTTAAACCCCTGTTGGCAGAGTTAATGAAAATATCTGGTGTCTTATAAGTTAACCTCTCCTCCTCTGCTTCATTTCCTTCTCTTCTCCCATTGAACCTATAGTCGAGTGGTGAAATGCAGTTGGCGTCCTCTCTGAACTCCTCAGTAATAAGAATACAGAGAACCACTTAAACCCAGAGAAATCAAGAGACATTTTACAAGTGGAAACTCATTCTGCATCTGGAGGGAACAACCTCTCGATGCAGTGTTTTGTCTCATGAATTTTTAATTTGATACGTTGAATACATGTGAATTAAACCTAAAGCAGTCAGACCTCCTCAGCTTTGATGAATGCAGCAATAGAGAGTGGAGGGTTTTGGAGAGTGTGACAGGGTGAAGCTGAGTTTATATAAACCATCCATAAATGTAATAAAGATGGTGGACCTGGTTCATCTACTGATCTAGACAATTTAATACCTGTTCATCCACTAATCCTATCAATCCATGTGAATAATTGATATAAAATACAGTTTATCATATTTTCATGGTCATCAGATATGACCCATTTGCTCTGTAGTTACCGTGGAAACACTATCGTCTTCCACAGCATTGATTCACCATTTTAAATGACAGTGGATGGAAACACTACAATAAATTGTGAATTTTGCAAAAAAAAAAATTCTTGGCTTCTGATGTAATGTATATAATATGATATATCTGATCTAATATGAATAAGGATGTGTTATATTGTTACCTCACCCTCACAAAAATTAAGAAACTACATATAGGCTCCAAACTGCCATCATGACCTTTGATCTTGAGTGACCTTGAAAGGTCAAACCCATAATCTCACATTTTGAGAGGGAGAGACATCCATTAAGATGATGGGATTTGGGGGGGGGGGGGGGTTGTTGTACCCGGTGCCACTTGCTTAATTTTTTGCTGAAAAAGTCACTATTTTTTCCGTATTCTTTGATTTTGATATAATAACCCTCAAATTTAATCAGAGCTTTTATAAACATTTACATAATCAGTGAAATAAAGACATAAAAACACATGATAATATTGTAACATCCATCCGTTGTCTATCACTAATTGGGGGTCAGGTCGCAGAGGGAACAGTCTAAGCAGGGATGCCCAGACTTCCCTTTCCCCAGAGTCCTCCTCTAGCTCTTCTGGGGGGACCCTGTGGCATTCCCAGCCCAGCCCACAGACAAAGTCTCCAGATTTTCCCCAAGGCCTCCTCCTAGAGGGACATGCCCGGAACACCTCCCTGGGGAAGTGTCCAGGAGACATCTGTCACAGATGGTCCCTCTGGATGTGGAAGACCAGCGGCTCTACTCCAAGCTCCTCCCTAGTGACTGAGCTCCTCACCCTATCCCTCAGGGTTCGCCCAGACACCCTGCAGACAAAACCCATTTCAGCCACTGGTGTCCAGGATGTTATCCTTTCAGGCATGAGCCAACACTCTTGACCATAGGTGAGAGTAGGAAGGTCGATTGACATCTTCACCTTTCGGCTCAGCTCCTCCTTCAGTACAATGGACCAACACAACATAATCATCGATGCCAACGCCACACCGATTCGTCTGACCCGTAGATACTTCAACTCCTCCACTTGGGGTAAGGGCTCCTCAGCAACCGAGAGGGGGCAGGCCACCTTTTTCCAGTCGAGAACCATTGCTTCGTATTTGGAAGTGCTGATCCTCATCCCGCTTTCTTCACACTCGGCTGCAAACCGCCCCAGTTGATGCTGAAGGTCCAGATTCGATGAGGTCAACATGACAGCATCATCGACAAAAAACAGAGATGAAATCCTGTAGCCCTTCAACTGGACCCCCTCCAACCCCTGGCTGTGTCTAGAAATTCCTGCCTGGGTCCAACATGCACCTCTGGCAGAGCTGGTGATAAATCACTTCAGAAAGGAAAAAAATAATTTAGGAACTGCCACAAAAGTAGCACTGGGTGTTTATGAATTAATATGATGCAATGCCAAGAATGGAAACAAGTAGTTTGGCTAAAAACAAAAAAAAAAAAAAACACATTTAATATTCAAAACACACTCAGGACTGTTTGTGATTATTTTGAGATGTTTGGTTTCAAGACACATATTTCACAGCAGGGGTGGTACCACTCTGCAGGAGGTGTTCACAGACCATTGGAAACAATATGTTTGAAATGAGGGGTGGGGGAAGTGGGGGTGGGAGTGTTCTAATAGGTTCGCCATGAGACAAGCTGGAATCTGCAGCTACTTTCAAAAGAATGTGGTCAACTACATGTGAATATTCATGTTTTCCATATCGACTAAAGTTAACTTGAGCCTTTCTGCTGCCAACCAAGCATCTGTTGACTCTGTATCTTAGATCCATATTGCAACCATAGGAACAGGGTGTTTGACTAATCTAATATATATATATATACAAAAAGTGTTGAAAAAACAAATCTAACCAGAAAAACATCCAAAGAATATGCAAACATAGGAAGATACAGTCATAGTTACGGGGGGGGGGGGGGGGGGTTGTACTAACAACAGCTGGTGTTAGCCTGGACGGGCTAATCTACATTTTCATTTAACACATATTTCATACAAAATCTCAACATTTTTTTAATAATTTTTAAAGAGTTTGAGGGGTACACTTGGGGGCCTTGGAATAAATTAGGCCTTTCACACGTAAAATTTTTTACAAAAAGTTCACATTATGAAAACACTTCTGGAAATAATTAATTTCGTAAGAAGAGGTACCACTGTATATGGAATTAACACATTTATTCAACACAAAACAACTTAGAACAAAACAACTGTTCCATTTAATTGTATTACAAATGTCCAATCAGATTAATCATGATGATAGATTAAATCATGTTAATGCGTTAATTATGAAAGCCCTGCTATCTTTATATTGTAGCTATAGCCAATTTAATGCAAAAACTGAAGGTCTTCATTAACTTTCTTCCTGACTTAGTTTCACACAGAGGAGGGATCAGTGAAAACAGAGAGCACAGGGTTTTCTTCATGTGTGTTCATTTATTTGGTTTTATCACTGCTGATCCACAGCCAAGGCATATTATTTTTAATTTAGCCTGTAGATGAAAGACGAACTGCAACCTCCAACCAGACCCAGTCCCACAGCAGCCAGTGCAACAAACCTTGTGGTTACCTTTCATTTTTTAGCCTCTGGTTCTTTCTGATATGTTGTGGCTTCAGATTTCACCCTGTACTTTTTTCTCCTGTGGCATGTCTGCTCCTCAGGTCATTAATGTGAAGAGTTCAGATGCAGATTATGTCCACAGATGTCCAGGAGACTCTCCAAAGAACAGTCAGAGCAGCTTGAATGAACTCGTTAGGTTGCGTGTCATCCTTCACATACCCCAAACTGACTTAAAACTAATGAAATCTGCTCCAATGTTCAGAGTTCATGTTGTCAGTTCAGGAGTACAGGCCGGACAGTGTTTCCCCTGGTGACGAAAGTTAGCTTCAAAACACAACAGTCGGATAACTGCCAACAAGAAATGTAAGTGTATCAACAGACGAGTAGCGTGGATGGGTGGAGTTAGGGTTAGGCTGTCTGATATCATCTGTTAAAATCTGTGGTAGAGCTGCATGAGTAAACTGTAGAGCGCCACCATGAGGCCAGGGTGAGTATAGACAAATAATGTTGGTCAACTTTTAAGACTAAGTTTGATTTGGTTTGTTTTGGTTAGGTTAGACATATTTTTGTTAGGTTTATATTTGTTAGGTTAGGTTAGGTTTGGTCAAGTTAGATTAGGTTATGTTAGGTTAGCATAGGTTAGGTTTGGTTTGGTTAGACAATGTTTGGTTTGGATAGGTTAGGCTAGGTTTCGTTAGGTTTAGTTATGTTAGGTCAAGTTTGGTTAGGTGAGGGTTATTTTTGTTAGGTTTGTATGTGTTAGGTTAGGCTAGATTAGGTCAAGTTTGGTTATGTTTATTTTTGTTAGGTTAGGCTAGGTTATGGTTAGGCTACATTAGGTTAAGTCGGGCATGGTTAGGTTTGACTAGTCTAGGTTAGGTTAGTTTGATTAGGTTAAATTAGGCTAGGCTAGGTCAGTTTTGTTTGGTTAAATTAGACTAGATTACATTAGATTAGAATAAATTAAATTAGGTTAGTGTAGGTTAGGTTAGATTTAATTAGACCACATTAGATTAGGTTAAATTAGACCAAATTATATCATATTAAATTTGGTTAGAATCAATTAAATTAATTAGGTTAGGATAGATTAAATTAGATTGATTAGACTAGATTAGGTAAAGTTACATTAGGTAAAAATAAATTCACACTGGATTAAGTTACATTAGATTAAATTAAATCAAGTTAGATTAGACCTTGTTGATCCTAAATCAAGGAAATTCAATGTTCAAGGCAGCAAAAGAATAATAGGATAAAAATATTAACATATGGCAGAACATATCTGATACTCTGCAACATATAAATGGATCCAGTCATTGTTTCTATAGCACACTTAAAATGACTACTGCACTACTGTACAAATATATGACTACAAATATGTGATGGAATGTTTTTAATGTCATTATACAAAGTACAACAAGATTCACCATAAAGTGCAGATATCAAATAAATAAATAATAAACAACAAATAAACTGTAAAAATAATAATAATAATAATAATAATAATACAACTAATATAAAAACTGCTAACAGTAAACAGGTACATGAACAAACTCATACAAATATAGAAACATAAAATAGACTAAAACACAGTAAGAGGATAAACCACATATAAAAACACAACCAGGTGAATCTTCAGACTAGTTTGGAAGCACTCACTGGACTGTGCACATGTGATTTGCTGGGTCACAGTGTCCCACAGCAGAAAAACCTCTGTCATCTTTAGTCTAAAGGCACATCAACATTGAAAGAGGCGGTTTCTGTAGCTGGAATGTTTCACAGTTAAAAGTTCTGAACGGCCTGGGAGTGTCGAACCATCCAGGCTTCTTCACCTTTATAATATCACACATTTTTTTTTTCCAATGGAACTATGACTGCATGCATATTGTGAAACCTATTTAGTTTTCCTGCTCCCAAAAATAGTTCCTGTTTTACTTTGAAAGTCACTTTCTTCCTGTTTTTTTTTTACCTCCTGTTTTCATGTCATCACACTGGAAAAACAAGACAAAAAAATCAAAATATTACAAAGTGCATTTTTCTTATTTGTAGTCCAGATATTTAACAAGTATTCAGATAATGCCTAATCTTGCCCCTATTTTGTGCCAATCTCAAGTTTCTATGACAACCGGCTCTTGAATTAAAGCCAATAATGTGATTTTGACATTTCTGCGAAATATGACCTTGACCTTTGACCTTTACTTAAATGGATCATTGTACCTGATAGCTATATATATATATATATATATATATATATATATATATATATATATATATATATATATATATATATATATGAGGGGAAAAAAGACACTTGGGAAGATTACATTTTCTTTCCAATGGATTCATCTCACCTGACTCATTAACATTAGCACTGTTGCCACGCCCACTGTCCCTGCAGTCTCCACCCTTGGCCACGCCCACTTTCTCCTGTTCCCCATCAGTAATCACAGTCTGTTGTAGCAGCCTTCACCTGTTCTCTGTCCCTTTTGTTAGTTCATTCCAGGTTCTCCTCTGTGTTTAATGCCCATTCTATCTGTATTTATTTCCCTCTGTTCATTCAGTCCTTGTGTTTGGGAGGATTTGTGGACTTCCTTCTTCAGTCCCCAGTTACATTTGTAAGTTTGTTTTTCAAGTAGTTCCATCTTTTGGCCTACTAACCTGTACAGATGGAAACATGAAATATTTAAATTTAGAAAATCTTCACTTTTTCAGAAAATAGTTGCTTCTAATGGTTCAAACCAGTTTGTTTTTATATTATAAAAAAAAAAATCTACATTTTACACAAGTGTGTTCTTCTCATTCTTTGTCCAATTGTATCATCTCACATACAATCAGACATAATCACCTGAAGAGGAACATTTCAGTGAGATTGTGATGGGGTTCTTCTTTGTAAAAAAAAAAAAAAAAAACTAAATAAGTGATGGCGTAGTCGAAAAAAGATTTTTCAGGTGCTTTATTGTGCTTGCCTTTTAAGTGCAAAAATTGGTTTTAGTGTCCAAAAATAAGTATTTACAGCATTCCCAAATAAAGTCCATTCTTACTACACACACAAAGAAACAAGTCCTTTTAGTTAATTCTTTCACATCTCTGAACCTTCTTCTTCTGGTCTTTTCCCTCTCTTGGTTTCCACCCCGCATGATGGAGAGAGGCCCTCTTTTAAAACCCTGAGGCTCCTCCCCCCCAGGGAATTAAGAGGAAAAATTGCTCACTACTGACCAAGCATTTCAAGTTTCAGTTAAACAACATTAATATAAATTGCCAAAAATTTAAAGACACCCAGTACAATCACTGATGGGTCTCTACGACAGTCCAGAAAAATTATAAAATCGTTTATTAAAAAAAAAAAAAAAAAAAAAAAAAAAAAAAAACTCTGTTCCTTTTGGTGACGTCACCAGGACGGTTTCCCGCGCCTACCGGCTTATAAACCGGAAGTTGCGCCAGAGCTCGGTTTGACAGGTGGGAATTGTGAATGTGAGGTGGATACTGAAGGGATGTTTGACGAACGACAAAACTATGGATGAAGATGTTTAAACAGTGGTCAAGTGTGCACCCGAGACTACTGTGATGATTGTCTGAGAAACAATGACGGGAACGGAGCGGACAGACGGTGAATGGAGCAGGTAAATTGAATGAATGCTGCGCTATGCGCGTGTGTATGAGCGCGCGCCTGTGTGTGTGTGTGTGTGTGTGTGTGTGTGTGTGTGTTGTGTGTGTGTGTGTGTGTGTATGAGCGCGCATTGCTAAACTCGGGACCAGTTCAACGCGGGACATGACGGAGCTCTTCCGTCACAGAGATATTTAAGGACTTATTTTTAGATAATAGATTTTAAACCTTATTTCAAGAAACTTTAAATGAGATTATTTTCACTTGTTCTATTGACATTTTTCGCTTGAATTAAGCAAAATAAAAAATTATCTGAAATTTAATTGAACAAGTGGAAATTATCTTGGTAAATTTTCCAGATATGTTGTCTGAAAATAAATCTGTTTATTCTATCCTTGTGTTTGGGAGGGTTTGTGGACTTCCTTCTTCATTCCCTGGTTATATTTGAAAGTTTGTTCTGGACATATTTCCATCTTTTGGCCTACTAAATTCCTCTCAGTAGGTTAGATTATCATAATGGTGTCTAAACAAAAAAAAAATCAATCAGCTGATGTAAAACACTGTTGCCAGAGTCCTGACCAGTACCAGGAAACTGGACCACATCACACCGGTCCTCAAATCCTTCCATTGACTTCCTGTGGGTCAAAAGGATAGAATTCAAAATCTTACTCCTGGTCTATAAAGCACTAAATGACCCAAATACATCCTAGACCTGCTGGTTCCCTATGAAGCATCCAGAGCCCTGAGGTCATAGGTCATCAGGAACAGGTTTACTGTGTGTTCCCAAAATCAGAACCAAAAAAATTGAAGCATCATTCAGTTCCGTGGAACAAACTACCTGAATACCTGAGGTCTGGGTTCATTTAAATTGGACCTGACAACATAATTGTATTGTTACTGGAACTTAGTAATTGTTTTTTTTTTTAAATGTTTTTATGTCTTATTTTAATTGTCATCTCATGCATTTTAATAATTTTAAATTTAATTTTCTTATATGTTTTATGTAAAGCACCTTGAATTATCCTGTACATGAAATGTGCTCTACAAATAAATTGTCCTTGCCTTTTGAAATGGTATTTGGAACAATATACATTTTTACTTGATATTTTAATATATACAATATTCAACAATTTTATCTTACCTTAATTAAATGTGTTTTAGTGATGTTTTTCATTTTAACTGTCATATGTATAATGTAAAGTGCCTTGAATTGTTTTGTACATGAAATGTGCTCTACAAATACATTTACCTTACCTCCTGTACAGATGGAACAAAACTATAACTTCGGCCACATTTTTCAGAAATAATTGCTTCTAATGATCCAATGATAGTTTGTTTTTTACACCGCCAAAAAAAATATAAATCTTACCCAAGTGTGTTCTTCTCTTTTCTAGTCCAAATGTATCATCACACTTAAAATCAGACAGAATCACTTAAAAAGGAACTTTTCAGTGAGATATAGATTATAGGTTATTTTGGAGAATAGATCTGGAAAATCAATCTTTGAATATTTCTTTTTGCTTAAAAAAAAAAAAAGCAATCTGCCAATGAAACAAGGCAAAATTATCATAATATTTATTAATTCAAATAAGATTTTCAAGATGTATTGTCTAAAAATTATTCTTGTTATTCTTGAGGTGATTCTGTCTTTAAGTGTGATGAGATAGTTTGACTAGAAATAATTAAATTAAAATACTACTTTACTGTATCCATAACCACTGCCTCATTTCTGTGATGCTCAGCAGTGAAGGACATGGACATGGATGGACTGGACTGATGTACCACAGCTGTGGACATGGAGACACTCTGGTATGTATGTCCTACTACATTCATAAGAAAAAAGTACAAACAGAACAGAAAAATGAAGAGTGAACCTGTATTAAAAACACTTCTGATTTGACTGTAAATATCCTCAGGTCACAGACATCCCAACAAAAAAAATTGCGACAAATACTAGTGTTGAGTAGGACGTACATTCCAAAGCTTAATTTCTAGTACTGACTTTACAGTCCCTGGTTGTCATAGTGATAGTACAAACTATAGTCCCTGGTTGTCATAGTGATAGTACAAACTATAGTCCCTGGTTGTCATAGTGATAGTACAAACTATAGTCCCTGGTTGTCATAGTGATAGTACAAACTATAGTCCCTGGTCGTCATAGTGATAGTACTAACTCATGTCCCTGGTTGTCATAGTGATAGTACTAACTTTACAGTCCCTGGTCGTCATGGTGATAGAACTAACTTTGCAGTCCCTGGTTGTCATAGTGATAGTACAAACTATAGTCCCTGGTCGTCATAGTGATAGTACTAACTAGTCCCTGGTTGTCATAGTGATAGTACTAACTTTACAGTCCCTGGTCGTCATGGTGATAGTACTAACTTTACAGTCCCTGGTTGTCATAGTGATAGTACTAACTTTACAGTCCCTGGTCATCATGGTGATAGTACTAACTTTACAGTCCCTGGTCATCATAGTGATAGTACTAACTATAGTCCCTGGTTGTCATAGTGATAGTACTAACTTTACAGTCCCTGGTCGTCATGGTGATAGTACTAACTTTACAGTCCCTGGTCGTCATGGTGATAGTACTAACTTTACAGTCCCTGGTTGTCATAGTGATAGTACTAACTTTACAGTCCCTGGTCGTCATGGTGATAGTACTAACTTTACAGTCCCTGGTTGTCATAGTGATAGTACTAACTTTACAGTCCCTGGTCGTCATGGTGATAGTACTAACTTTACAGTCCCTGGTCATCAAAGTGATAGTACTAACTATAGTCCCTGGTTGTCATAGTGATAGTACTAACTTTACAGTCCCTGGTCATCAAAGTGATAGTACTAACTATAGTCCCTGGTTGTCATAGTGATAGTACTAACTTTACAGTCCCTGGTCGTCATGGTGATAGTACTAACTTTACAGTCCCTGGTTGTCATAGTGATAGTACTAACTTTACAGTCCTTGGTCGCCATGGTGATAGTACTAACTATAGTCCCTGGTTGTCATAGTGATAGTACTAACTATAGTCCCTGGTTGTCATACTTCTATGTCATCTGCTGAGGGAATTACTGAGAGACTCAGTCATTTAATTTCGTCTCATCTAAATTTTTATGCTGGCTACCAAAGACTGAATCTCCTGCGCCGACCCTGGTATAGGATTATGGTCTGTCGTCATGGGGATTAATGTACTGATATATTTACTGTCAACTTCCACGTCTGTATGTTGTAAACTGGCAGATCACAGAGACAACTGGTACTAGAAACACAACATAATAGGGATCTGTTAGTTAATTATAGACAGAAGGATGTGTATAAACCTGCTCCATACACCTGTTATTAAAACAAACAGTGACAAGTGTCTATTATAAAGAGGAGTGGATATGGAGTGTTTTTAACAAAAGAACATTTTATTTGGTTCCTTAAAAATCTGTTATTTCACAATCTGAAATGTCCTAATTTTTATTTTTAATAAATTGTGTAATAAAGTTTGAAACGGGATACTATTGAATTTGATTCATGACATTCCTCCACATACAAACAGTTTTTTCTCAAAACGGTGACTTTGGATTTATAGTGTTATGAAGCTCATTTGTCTTATATTTTGTGTAGCTTGTCCTCCCCCCCCAAAAAAAAAAAAAGAAAAAGGGGGGAGAGGGGTATTTGTAGTAATGTTTCCAAATACAAAGTAACATATTTTAATGGAACAATCTGAATTTTTAGAGGTTATTGTCAATTTTTGGCTGCTGGTAGCTTATTTTGACACCACACGCATATATTTCACATTGCCAACATTAGTGTAGGAACATTGGAGACACAGCAAAGTAACGTATTTAACTAGAGAATTCGAAGAATTAAATAGATCATGTAGTATCTGGTCTTCCATGTTGATTGTTGCTACAGAAGCAAAACAGGAAGTGGATGTTTTCTTCCGATAGACGGTAAGACGTCACATAGGCCTTATGTCCAATCACAACCCTCTGTAACCCCACTAGAGAGGAATAAATCAGTTTTCCATGTAAACACTTATTCAGAATTAACATGTCTATGTAAGCATGAAGGAAATGGCTTTAATTCAATTCAACTTTAATTCAAATTATTTTATTTGGACTAAATGATTCGCAATTAAAAAACACCATATAAACGTATGGACTGTTGATGTGCATCGACGTAAGAACCTTGAAGGACACATCTGATGACTCTAGGTCAAAGGTCAAAACTTCCAATCAGCATCAGAATTCTGATCTTTCAGTTCAGCATCTTGTCTGCATAGATTTTGACCTATTATCAACCCAAGAGGTCAACGGTCACTGGGTCAATACCTAAAACTTCAAATAGATTATAACAGAAATACCAGTCACAGAGACTCTGTTAATATTATTGACAGATAGGAAACCTGGCATGGGCTTCAAAATGATGTCATCACCTTTGACCTTGAGCGACCTTAAAAGGTCAAACCTGTAGTTTGAGAGGGAGATGTCCATTAACTGGTAAAATGTGTGCAAGGGGGTGGGGGTTGTTGTGCCAGGCACCACTTGTTGTGATTATTTTTAGTCCACCAAGGGATGGTGGTGTAATGTTTTTACTGGCATTTATCTGTTTGTTTTTGTTTGTTTGTTTGTGTCTTAGCAACATAAGTCAAAATATTATGGATGGATTTGGTTGAAATTGTCAGGAAATGTTCATACTGGCACAAGGAACAAACTATAAAATTTTGGTGGTGATCAGTGGCGGTATGTGGGCGGGGGGCATATGGGTTGGTGAAGATGACACAGTTTCCATGGTAACTATGGAGCCTCTGAATGTCCAAATGGGTCACATCTGATGACCATGAAAAGATGAATAACTCTATTTTACACTAATTATTCAAATGTATTGACATAATTAGTGGATCAACAGGTATTAAACAGTTTATATCAGTCAATGTTTGGATCTTTATGGGTTAAGAAAAGTTTTAAATGTAGAAAAATATGCCTTAATTACCAAGGTTGAAATGTGCATAAATAAAGGAAGAGGACTGTTAGCACACTCATGCAGTTTTCAATATGAATGCCAATTATATTTGTGTGAATGAAAGTAAATCTCTGTAAGATGAGCATAAAGCTACAAATTAGGTGTAATCGTTGTCTTCATTCTCCCAAATTTGCATATTGCATTTAAAACATCATCTGCCCAAATCTATAAATGTACTTCCTCCAGCTTGATTTAGCTGCGTGTCTCCAGCAGCTGAAAATTCAGTTTCCAGTTCAGTGTTAACAGTCTGTTTTTTATTAAGGCATCTGTGACTGAAGGAGCTACAAATTAATTAGTGATATTCCTACAGGCTGTAATATAACAGCCTTCAAAATGAAGATATAACTAATGTAAACTAGGCGGGTTCTGCTACAACATCAACTATAGGAAGTGCAAAGGTGGTAAAAGTACTCACATTCTGTACTTAAGTAGAAGTACAGCTACTTATGTGCAAAAATACTCTAGTAAAAGTAGAAGTACTAACTCAACATGTGTACCTGAATAGAAATATAACTTACAATAAAGTAAAAAGTAAAACTGTATTTTTGTTTTTGTGAATGAAATACTACTTATTTAACCAGAAAAATCTGAAAAGTTTCTAAAGTATCTAAAAATATAATGTTCGGTTCAGTCACTGTACTCAGTTTTGTGGATATGGGCAGAAAATGTAGGTAAAAATGGGAGGGGGAGGGGGTCACAATTGAGATTAAAAAGTAATTATGAGATAAAAAAAAAATATTAAAAATGCCACATTGTGTGATAACAAATCAAAATTGTGATATTAAAAAGTCACAATTTCTCCCCTTGAAATAAGATATTTGTTTGTACTGTTGCATATATTTAGTGTTTTGAGATTAAAAAAAAAAAAGTTAAAATTGAGACAGAAAATCCAAATAATGAGATAAAAAGTCTGGTCTGACCCAATATCTAATTGTTCTGCATATGTAGAACTTGAATTAAAATGTTTTTTTTACACCAGTGATTGTTCATAACTTTATTGTAATTCATCTTTGGGGTCAGATTGGACTTTTTGGTGACCTTATGTTTGACACCTGAGCTGTACATTATTATAAATTCTTATTTTTGAGTTAGATATTAGATTTATTGGCTTTAAGAAATGACTTTGTAGTGGTTGTGGATAATCTGAGTGTAATGGTACATTTCAGAAAGAAGGACAACATTTATTATTTTACACATAAAGATACTAGTTTGTAGTCTGTTTATGTCATATTTAATTTATTTAATGTATAAATGTATCTGCAGATTGGAAAGCTCTTGTAATAAAGTTATTTTGCTGCTGATTAACCCTGCTGTTAGTGCTATTATGTGGAGACACTGGTACAAGTGTCTTTTATGAGTGTTTCAATGTTGTTGTTGTTATTATTTTAATGTTGTTTTTATTATTTATCCCCATCTTCTTTCTTTTTTATTATGTGGGTGCATGTCTGTCTTTTTGTATCTGGACCTTGAGTTTGCAATACAAGTCGATGATGATGATGATATTTTTTTTCTATTTAAACAATGGTGCAATGAATGAAACTTTAGATGCCGTTCTAATGTAATTCAGTCTTGTTTTATTTTAAGTGTGATGAGATATTCGGAGTAGAAATGAGAAAAACACTTGGTAAGCAGTGTGAACTCCAGTAAAAGTGCTGAATCTTTAACCACTACCTGTTTTTTTGGGGGAAGGGCAGACATTATTTGTAGGACATTATGGGGTGACCTGTCTGTGAATGAAAGCGTAGGTCGTTTCTGCATAAGCAGTTAAGAAAAGGTTGAGGAAAAAGGAAAGAGGAAAGTGTTTTTTATTTGAATTTAATTTTTGCTGGAGAACTAAGTGTCAAAATTAAATAAATACATTGTTAAATCATTTAATTCATTAATTAAAATTGGAATTGAATAGATAAATATGTTATTAAATATATCATTCATTAAAACCCCAATTAATTTTAGGTAAGAAAATATTATTTGTCGAATGAATTATTTTATGGTGCTTCTGTTGCAGTGGATCATGAATTTATTGGATCTGTCAACCTCGCCCATCAAAGTCAGTGGGCGGGGCTAACGCGACTCAAATCGACTCGATTGGGAGTGTTGGACTGAGAATCTCGATTTTTAGCAGTTGCGAATAAAGTTTAGTTTATTAATCCTTTTTCAAGAAAATTGCTTTTGTTACAGCAGCAGAAAAAAAACACTCAACCTATCATCACAGATCACACACACAAAAAGAGATCATTATTGCCCATGAAAAGATCACAATTACCCATAAAAAGATCATGATTGTCCATAAAAGTCAGTATTGCACATAGAAAGATCACAGTTATCCATAAGAAATTCAGTATTGCACATAAAAACATCACTAAAATACACTTACACATTAAAAAAGAAAAAAAAGTCATGTGTTAAGGCCCGCCCACCGACTTTGATGAGCGAGGTTGACATGATCCACTAACAAGTAAAGCAAGGACCATGAAATAATGAATTAGTGAAATGTTTAGGTTTTTTTTTTTACCTAAAATATGTTTTATATTTTTTCTTTAAATGAATTAATGACACATTTAATAAGATATGTCCATACTTAATTCCAATTTTAGTTAGTTAATGACATATGTCATTATTTAATGATGTATTTATTTACTTAATTTTGGCATTTTTAGTCCTCCATTGAAAGGAGAGTTTAAAAAGGGAAAAAAAAGACAAAAAAGTAGAAAAGCGAGTTAGTTTGAATCAGCAGCTGGAGAACTGGACAGAGTTGTGACACCTGCGACGTCTTCATCCAGGTTTTTGTTAGTTTTTCTGCGGAAAACTCACTAATGACTTTGATAATAAGGTAGAAAATGTCAGTCTGTTAATATTGGCAGACGCTCCCTAGGGTGGAGGAGGAGGAGGAGGAGGAGGAGGAGGAGGAGGAGGAGGAGGAGGAGGAGGAGGAGGAGGAGGTCCTGCAGAACACAGGCCAGGTTCACATTCTACTTTTCTTTAATGAAAGCGCTGCAGCTCTGCACACACATGTCGGATGGACGCTGCTGTTGTGAAGACGAGTGGGAGCTCAGTGTGCCTCTTGTTACCATGGCGTCGTATTCTGCCAGACTAACTTAAACCCAGCTGGATCTTTAAACATCACCATTGACTGTTTCCACCCTGCAGAGAGGAATATTGTGAATGGACTGTTTCTGTTTCTGTAGATTTTACCCTCGAGTCAAACACTTTATTCAGTTCAGTTCAATTTATTTCCAGAACACAAAATAATCAATACATCAATCAACATAGTCAAAAAAAGAAATAAAAATGTTGGATCCGTGTAGCATTCGCTCAGTCTTTTTTCAAAATTTTCAAACGTACTAATTTAAAAATGCATTGTATTTCAGTTAAAGGAGTCAATCTGTGGAAGAACTGAAAATATGTGTCAATTATAAACCTCACAGGTGTCAAACTCCAGTCCTCGAGGGCCGGTGTCCTGGATGTTTTAGATATTTCCCTCTTCTATGTGATTCAGTTTAACCCTTTAACTCCTGAGAACTAACCAAAAAAATTGGTAACATGAGCAAAGTAAGACACAAATGGCAGAAAATCAAAGAAAAAGAAGATAATTTAAAAAAAAAAATGTAGAAAAATGAACAAAATGAGCAACAAAAACTAATAAATATTTACAAAATGACAAATAATGTGGAAAATTTTGAAAAAAAAATTACTAAAGAAGAAAACTATTTTGAAATTTGGTCCCAGCAATTTCAATTTTGCCTTTAAATTTTTTTAAAATAAAATAAACACCTTGTCCATGCGCAAAACTAAAAGGAAAATGGTTGAATTTTTCAGAATATTTAAACTAAATTACCCATTCAGAACTCATCAGTACTGACACTTAAAGAGTTAATAATCAACTCCTCATCAGACTGATAATGATGCAATGGCCTCCAGGTGGAATGGAAGAGGGGAAACAACATGTAGGACCGCAGTTTGACACCCCTGATCTAAGTGGATGCAGGAAACACATGGAAATATGAATTTCTAGCAAGGAACAGGTTTATCTTTTTTTCTGATGCACTTTCTTTTCTTTTCGGTTGTAAATATATGCTCTGACTGAGTAATACAGGACTACATAAGTTTTGTTAACTTCATCCAACACTCTTTCGAACAAGGTATAATTATCTAGGATGCTAAAGAGGTGTCGTTATAATTTCTGTTTAAATACTTTGTATGTTTTACTTATTTAATTTTACCTGTTTTGATAAACAAATAAATAAAATAAAATAAAATAAAATAAAATAAAACCAAAAATATGACAATGAAAAAACTAGTTTCCAAAATCAAAATGAATAGTGATGCATTTTTTTTTTTTTTTTTTTTTCAGTTTTTCTTTTTGTGTTTAAAGGAATAAAACCTTTTTAGTATATGTAGGGAGTAAAAGTAAAAAGTTGCTAGAAAAATAAATACTCAAGTAAAGTACAGATACCTAAAACATCTACAGTAATGTAAAGTACTTTTACTTAGTTACTTTCCACCACTCCAGAGAAATGCACACTACCGTATTTTCTGGACTATAAGCTGCTACTTTTTTCATGTTTTGAACCATGAGGCTTATACAAAGGTGCAGCTATTCTGTGGATTTTCTTCCACCACTTGGGGCGCTCTAACCGGAATTACAATCAAAATTACTAAGAACAATCAAGGCAAAGAAGAATACGCTACTTTTTCTTTTGATTTTTTATTTATTTATTTATTTATTTATTTATTTATTTATTTATTTATTTATTTATTTATTTATTTATTTTATTTAATTAGGACAGTGCATATTCATCAACATGTCAGCAGAAAGCATCAATGTAAATATGCCAGAGTTAGCATAAAAGCTAACTTACTTCCGTTGTCCTAAGGCAGGTAAGAATAATAAACAGAAAAATACAAGAGAATGATGGAGTGGACAAAGGTAACATAAAATGACATATATAACACAAGGAACAGTCATGAGTACTCACAGCTGATCTGTGAGTACATGACTGATTAGTTTTTAGCCACTTCTTTAGAGCGTTTTTAATAGAATAGGACACTTCAGATAGGACACGGACGACAAATTACTAACTGTTAATTATTTTCACATCCTCACCCCTTCACGTTGAAAACCCACACAAAGAATTTTATATGATGCAAGTTTTAAGTTGAAGTCTACCGATCTTCTTATCCAGGACAGAAACTGCGCTGCTGCACGTTAGCTTAGCATCAATGAATGTATGGTGAGTTCAGGTAGCCTACATTACATGTAACTACATTTCCAGTTTAAAATCATTCTGTACATGGAGTAAATATCTCATTATTCAACATCGATATCTGCGACTTATAAGCAGGTGTGGCTTGTATATTCTTTTGTTATATTTGAAAAAATACAGTGGATGCCGTTTATATACAGTTTATATACAGGTGCGGATTTTAGTCCAGAAAATACGGTACACAGAAAACTCCTACATAACTACATAAAAACACTACATTAAAAACCAACATGACTACACAGAAAAATGCACATCTGCGCACACACACACAATTACACAAAGACTACACAACGACATAAAAACAACACAACTACACACAGAAATGCACACTTTCCAGTCACACGCACAAAATAGTGAAGTGAGATGAGAATTTCACAGATGAATTAAACATCTATTTTATCGAACTTCATTTTTTTTTCTTTCTGTTTAACCATAATTATTGTATTTTTGTGCCTAAACCTAAATGAACCTTAATTATAGCATCATCACAGCCTGAATGCAACAGTTATGTCTAATGTCTTCTCTGCAGATTTTATGCAAATATGCCATTTATCCAAACTTTTCCGACCAAAAAAATAAATTATTTCTAGATCCAGGCACAGCGACATTATATTCATTTAATCACTGGTGTGGCTTTTGGCATTTGGAGGGAACAGAACGAGACTATAATTGGAGCCCCGTCTCTCAGAAATCTATTTTAAAAAATTTGGTGAGTGGCAGGTGTGGTTTTAATTCAGTAAAAACTCAAACCAAAGCACTTTTAAAGCCTAAACTGGAATGAGTCAGAACATGAACTCCACTGAGACGAGACAAAAGGACCGACAGATCCTTCAATGACAAATGATGTTAACGTTCTAAAGATCTATATTTGCAGAAATGTTCTGGGCTGCTTTATTTTTATCACTAGAAATGGTAGAAAATGAATGGATCAAGTTGGAAGGGAAAAAAATAGCTTGGTTTAAGCTAAAACAATGAAGCTAAAACAAAATGTCTTTTATTTTTCTATATATTTGTTATTTGTGACTGTTGTGTAAAATGGTGTAAATGAAGGAGAAAGGGGGGGGCAAAAAAATTAGAGAAAGATGAAGAAAAAGGGGGGAACATGAGAAAGGTAGGGTGAAAAATAAGAGAAAAGTAGGGAAAAAATAAGAAAAAAGGTGAGAAAAAAGGATAAAAGAGGGGGGTCAAGTGAAAAGGAGGGAAAAATGAAGAAAACGGGGAAAAGAAGAGAAAGGTAGGGAGGAAAAAGGGCAAAAAAATAAGAGAAAAGGAGGGAGAAAACAAAAAAATGAGAGAAAGATGAAGAAAAAGGGGCGGGAAAATGCGAAAGGTAGAGAGAAAAAAGGATGAGGGGAAAAAAGTGAAAAGGAGAGAAAAATGAAGAAAAAAGGGGTGAAAGAAGAGAAAGGTATGGAGAAAAATAAGAGAAAAGGAGGGAAAAAGAATAAAAAAAGTGGGGAAAACAAGAGAAAGGTAGGAAGAAAAAATAGAAAAATAAGAGAAAAGGAGGGAGAAAACAAATGAGAAAAAGATGAAGGAAAAGGGGCGAGAACATGCGAAAGGTTGGGAGAAAAAAGGAGAAAAGAGGAGAAAAAAGGGGGGAAAGAAAAGAAAGGTAGGGAGAAAAAAAGGAAAAGGAGGGAAATATGATCCTGCCCATGCTCTAACTACATCATCCTAAAGATTACGCTGATTGGTTGTAGTACCGTCCTATTGCATACAGAGGATTTGAAAGACAACCTCTTAGCCCCGCCTCCACTAGACCCATACATGTAATGAATGGGGATAAAGCTGCTGTTTGCTTTAAAGCTTAAATACATGTTGTCCAACTGAGTGGACATTTGTGTTACTCCATAATAAATAGGTTAATTAAAAAAAAATAAAATTCAATCCCATTACTTTGACAAATGTTGTAATTCATACATCAAAGGGTTAATGTGAATACTTTGACCACCTCTAAACAGTGTCCAGATCAGTGTGTGTGTGTCAATAAATGTGTTCCACGGAGCCCTGAAGGGTTTTTATATAGATGAAATTATCAGGATAGAGATTAAATAAATCAGTATTTCTATTTTTATTGGCATCTTCTTCTGTCAGTGCTGTGATAAAGCACCAGTTATCCTTTGTCAAACAGAGAATTAGAGCTGGGTTTACTTCACGGCAGCAGAGTGACCCGTGTGCATCGGATAAAAAATAAGAATAGGGGCATCTATTGATTTTTCCTTCATTCTGTCAAGGTCATTGAAATCACCGTGTAATTGAAGTTCTTTAATGGAGCCTCTGAAATATTGTCGGTCAGATGAGAAGGTCCAGAGGCCTGAGGACATACAGACCCTATTGTTGTCCACTAGTTAAGATAGTATTGTCCAGGGAGCGGCAGATAAAATATAGAATGAAGAGATTTAACACTTTTATTAATATAATATCACAAAATGCTGATTCGACGTGTCACATGTGCAGATGCTTGAATAGTTTAACTTCATAAGGTCAAGTCACATCTGTACTTCAGAAATATTAAAGCATCTATATTTCACCGAGAAGGAGAAAAAAAAAACATGTTTATCTTTTTCCGGTGACAAAGACCACATTAATGACAATGCATTTATATTATGTTAAAGCAGTTTTAGAATTTAAAATATAATTGAGTTTTCTCATAATTTTTAGTTGTAATTTAAGTTATGGTTTTTATTTGCCTTAAAAGTTATGGTTTTGAATAATTTGCCTGGATTTTTCCATTTTCACTTTCATTATATAGATACAATGAATACTACTATGGATAATGATAAAAATAATAATAATGGTAATATAAGATCAAGTTTGATGTTTGTCAGGAATGTTTTAGGAATGTCCTAATAGCTGTGTACGTGTTATTTTTATCCCACTATTTGTGTCCATGTGATGTAGATTTTTCTGCTATTTTGCATTTTTAAAAATATTTAAAAATATAACAAAAAAGATGAATAAAATGAACAAATAATCAACAAAAAGGACAAAACTTACCAAAAATTAATCTAGAGATGAAACACTTTTATTAATATAATTCCACAAAATGCTGATCCACTCACACATACACTCACTCACTCACTCACTCACTCACTCACTCACTCACTCACTCACTCACTCACTCACTCACTCACTCACTCACTCACTCACTCTCACATTCATACTCACTCACTCACTCACTCTCACACTCTCACTCACTCACTCACTCACTCACTCTCACACTCTCACTCACTCACTCACTCACTCACTCACTCACTCACTCACTCACTCACTCACTCACTCACTCACTCTCACACTCTCGCATACTCACTCGCTCAGTCGCACACTCGCACTAACTCACTCTCTCTCACTCTCACTCACTCTCTCTCACACACACACACACACACTCACTCACTCGTGGTCAAAAGTTTACATACACTTGTAAAGAATAAGTCACAACTGTCTTGAGTTTCCAATATTTCCTACACCTCTTATTTTTCTGTGATAGTGATTGAAACACACACTTTTTTGTCACAAAAAAACATTAATGAAGTATGGTTATTTTATGAATTATGGATCTTTTGAAAATGTGACCAAATCTGCTGGGTCAGAAATATACATACAGCAGAGCTAGTATTTGGTTACATGTCCTTTGGCCATTTTCGCTGCAATAAGATGCTTTTCATAGTCATCCACAAACTTCTGATTGAATCTTTAAACACTGCCGTTGACAGAATCGATGCAGTTCATCAAACGTAATAATTCTTATTGCTGTATGTATATTTTTGAACCAGTATATTTTGTCCCATTTTTACTAGATCCATAATAAATTAATAAAAGAACCAAATTACTATCACTTATTATTGGAATTATTGGAAACTGAAGACGGCCATGACATTATGTTCTTTCCTAGTGTATGTAAACTTTTGACCTTGTGTGTATGTATATATATATATATATATATATATATATATATATATATATATATATATATATATATATATATATATATATATACACACACATACATACAGTACATTGGCCCAGATTCTCTCTTTTTAAATGCTCTTGTTAAATGTTTCTTGAGTTCACTTAACATTAGCTTGTGCCATCCACCCACCAACACCCCACCCCCCTCTTTTTTTTTTTTTTTTTTTTGCTTCATTGGCTGTAAATACAAGCCGGTGCCTCTCTTTAATCTACCTGCCTGTACTACAATAAACGCAATGATCCATGTGTCTGTCATTATATACGGCGTGGAGTCACTAATCATGTCTTTAATTGGTGTTTAATCTACATCTTGTGCTCTCTTAGTCACTATTTGGATGCTATAGATGATCTCTTCATTCATTCCGGGCGCATATGTCTCACATCTGTTGTATGTTAAATTCATAACCTCCCTTTCCTCATCTATCCTCCCCACAGCTAACGTGTCTTTTTTATCTCTATTCTTTGCACAGGCATTGTGTCCTCTGGCAGTCTAAGTAGCTCATTGTTGTGGAGAGAATGTTCTCTCGAGGGAGCCGTAGCCAGTCAAGAGTGGATTGCCTCAGTGAGATGCATTTTTACTTTGTCTGTCAGTTGTGATGAGGGATAAGAAACAGTGTGTTCTTTTGAGATGCACTGAATCAAATGTGGGAATTGTGAAGCACTTGATAAAAAAGAAACAAAACAAAAAACAGCCCCGTCACTTTTTTTTTTTTTTTTTGTTTTACATATAGTTGTTAAAAGAAGAGGTATGGAAAAATTAAGTTCTGTCAGTTCCCCAGGTAATGTAAGACCTTGCTCATTGTATACATACATGTCCTGTACTGTTTATCATAGTCAGCATGCACTTAATGTGAAATATTGCTGTCCCCATAACACGTGTCGTTGTCTTTTTTATTTATTTTTTTACAGACCAGGTAATGAGTCGCACCAGTGTCACAAAGAAAAATTGTTTGGTTTTTTGACCTTGGTTAAAAAAAAATTCAATTGTGGCCTTGGATGTGAGTTTGTGGAACACACACAGACTGAAAACAATGCTGCATTTACTCCATAATGTATGATTCTTCACTTAAATATGAGCACAAACACACAAGTGGAGGGAATAGAGAGGTGTAGAGTCAATCTGAGCGGTTGGACTCAACATTCAGGAGGTTTTTAAGAGAGCCTGAGTTTACGGTCGTAAACATGGAATCTAAAAAAGAGTGATGTGATGTTAAAGGAGGTTGTGTAAGGTTGAGGCTTCATTAGAACATGTAGATAATAATAATAATAACAATAATAATAATAATGATAATAATAATAATAATAATAATAACAATAACAATAACAATAACAATAACAATAACAATAATAATAATAATGATGATGACCCTTATGAAACAAAATATGTAGCATTATATTGAAAAATATAATGCATCATATTCAAAAGTATATTCCCATATATAGAAAAGTTATGTTGTAATATTATCAAATATACTCGAATGTATGGTTTGAGCATATAGGGGGGGCATGTACTCAAATTTCCCATAAAATACACTAAGATAAAAAAAAAAAATGCTGAAAAATGCAAGAGGGTTCTAAGAGATTTTTTTTGCTAAAATAAATAAAATAATAATATGCAATTAACATGTTCAACAATTTCAACAAAACTGCTAATTTTAATTTATTAGGTTAATTTATTTAGGTTAATCATAACCATGGATTAATCCACATTACCATTGACAGTCCAGGAGACCCAGCTCTGGGGTGAGGGGGTTTGTACACAAATTTCCCACAAAAATGCACAAAAAATACAATAACAAATGAAAATGGGTTGGGAAAAAAATTATATAAAACATTTTAAAATTCACCAAAAAACACAAAAAAATGCTAATATTTCCTAAAGTGTTCTAAAATCCATATTTAAAAAAAAAAAAAAGAATGTGAAAAAATATATAAAATAATAATATGCAATTAACATGTTCAACAACTTCAACAAAACTGCTCCATTCAATTGCGCTAAAATTCGTAGTCAGATTAACCATGACCATAGATTAATCTGCATTAATTTTGACAGGCTAATTTAGAGGATATTAAATCCATGAGGTGGCGACTAATGCAGTCCAGGAGACTTGGCGCTGGGGTAAAGGTGACCTTTCTCAGCTGCTGAGGGACTGGAAATAAAGGTGCATGAGTGCTGGCTGTGTGATGGTGCAGCAGCCCACAGCTGTGATGCCTTCTTCCCCTCCGCTCAGGTAGAAGCCTCACACTGAACATCGATTTCTCAGTGCAGAGACGCACCTGAGGCCTTGGGCGAGTTGGAACGGTATGACTGCGAAGCATAGCATCGGTGTCAAAGAGCCTCGTATGTGAGCAACAAACAATTGTGCACAGAGGGAATTTACATGCGGGTACCATGAAATTAAAAATAAAGAGGGATTAGGCTGTTTGTCAAGTGAACCGCTTTTGAGGTTCTGTCTTTCTGCCGTTTTATTCTTTATTACACGGAAAATACTGTGCTAATTTTCATAACTTTCTCCGGCAAAGTCATTAGAATTTAACCCCTTAATTCCTGAATTTAAATATAACTATGTAAGAAAAAAAAGGAAATGCTAAATTAAGTGGAAATAATGTGACTAGTGCACATATAATGAAGACATTTTTGGGTATGTTGCATATTTGTGACAATCGGCATTCATAAATGGAAGTGAAATCTACACAAAAACAATGCCTAATCTCGCACATATTTTGTGCCAATCTCGTGTTTCTCTGACAACCTGTTCTTGAATTAGAGCCAATAATGTGATTTTGACCCTTCTGCAAAATGTGACCTTGACCTTTGACCTTTTGCAATATTGATAATTTCATTATATGCATGTTTGTGTGAGTGTGTGTGTGTATTATAATATATCCAGTATTAAGTTATTGCATGATATGTCTATGATTGACAGTGTTACAGAAGTAAATTTTGTGACATGTCACCATTGACCTCCAGAGATCTCAAAAACTATTGATCGTAGGTGATAACACCTATTACGAGAATTGGAGAAATCGTCATTCTACATCGTTTGGTACCAATCTGAAAGTTCTGTGACCCTCATTTTAGTTCATTGTGATCTTGACCTTTGACCTTTACTCAAATGGATCGTTGCATCTGATGTGCATTAGCTATATGTATATGCCCATGTAATTTCATGGTGTTCTCTCAAGTATTCATTGAGTTATAGCATATGTCTCTGCCAACACATACACACACACACACACACACACACACACAAAGTGATGACAATCATCTCCCCCAACCAAAGTTTGACGAGATTGTTTTAAAATTAAAAGTGCTGAATAAACAAGACTTGCATCTTAACATCTACGGCTGCCAACACTAAAAACAAGCCTGTTGTGATCAAATGATATGTTTTATTCTATCTTAATTGCATCACAAGTGTTTGACCATGCAGTTTGTGTTTTATCGTGTAGGTATTCTGCTAAAGCCAACTGCCTCAAGAGCTGGAAGGAGTACCTCGGCACCTCCTGCAGCACAGCTCCATCCCAGCTGACTCCACTCTACTAGAGGCTGCAAACACTGCGCCCCCTAACGATGCTTGCTGCTTAGAGTCCGTACCAACTAAGGAAGTGAGAGCTGCTCTGAAAAAGCAGAACATCAGGAAAGCTCCCGGTATCTGTGCCATCACCACAGAGATGCTCAATGTAGAGTGGGTTAACCTGCCCCTTCAAGAGGGTGTGGGAAACCGAGCAGCTGCCCACTGACTGGACCAGAAGGGTCATCCTGCACTTCTGGAAATGCAAGGGTAACAGGCCTGTCTGCGGAAACCACAGAGGTATTACCCTGCTCTCCATCCCTGACAAGGTCTTCACTAGGATCTTGCTCAGAAGTAGACGCCGTCCACAGCACGCTGGCTTTATGCCCAATCACTCAACATCTCTGCCATTTGTTTGCTGTTAGAGAAGACCCGTGAATTCCGTAAAAGATTTTCATCTATGTCAGATTCATTGATCGGAAAGCCGACTTTCGACACTGTCTGCCACTCCTAACTGTGGAACATCCTCCAAGCCCTTGGAGAACCACCCAAGATCATAGCCCTGTTCAAGCTGCTGTACAGTAATGGTAGAGACTCCAACTGGTTTACCATCCCCAGTGGTGTTTGCCAGAGTTGCGTGGCCACACCAGACCTTTTCAACTGCATCATTGCATCATCTGATGACCAGGGTCTGTGAGTGTGTTCTCAGTGTATCCTGCTCAACACATCCCACAGTCAACTGAAAGATGCTCTGGGTATTCACAGTGAGGAGGCAGCACAGCTTGGCCTCCAAATGAGCTGGACTAAAACAAAGTTCATGTATGTCGGTGATCTCCCAGATCCACCTCCCATGCAAATTGGTATCAACATTGTAGAATCTGTAAAGAACTTTGTGTATCTGGGGTCCATGGTGACAGACAACGGGGATATAAAACCAGAGTGTGTCCGCAGGCGAGCCCTGACGGCATCAAGTCTGCAATCTCTCTGGAAACCACTCTGGCGGCATCAGACCATCTCGCGCAAGACAAAGCTCCAGGTATACAACTCGCCCGTACTCCCCATCCTGCTATATGGCTCAGAAACATGGCCCCTGAATGACACTCTGGCCGTGAGAATTGATGGCTTTGACAGCAGGGCTCTCAGAACCAGCGAGAACATCACGTGGCCCCAGTGAGTGTCCAATGAAGTGCTTAGAGCCTGCATGTGCCAGCCCCTTGCACCTTCCTTGGTCACACAATACTGCACTAACTGGTTCATCCATGTCCTTGGTCTACCACCAGCCCATCCAACACGAGCCATTCTTCAGTTTGACCCGAAGGCCACAGGCTGGAAACAACCACGAAGGAAGCACAGCAGCCGATGGCTCGACATCATCACGGATGATGTCCAACAACTCAGAATTGCTGTGGAAGAAGCAGAGCAGCTGGCCCATGACCACCAGCGCTGGAAAAACCTAGTTCACCTGATCAGCTCAACACACAGGGACAGGTTTCCCCGACTTTCACAGGAACCTGAAGAAGAAGGTATTGTGTACTATATGCTCTCTTAGCACTTTGTTATACATTCAGTTCAGTTCAGTTCATTGTCATTTATATGGGACCAGCAGCGTGTGACCTAATATATAATAATCTAAAATAGAAAATAATCCAAGGATCTTCAATATGTTATTCATTACAAATTCACTGGTCTGAAAGTAAAATTATTCCAGAATAAAACTAATGAAATGTTCCAACATGTGTGAAAGTGATAAAAGAAAACTCTAGTCTTAAATGCTGGTTGGCTCAAGTTTCCAACATAAGTCTGGGGTCAACATGTGACATTTTTAGAATGAACAAGAGAATCGGTTTTAGTCCAAAGGAATATTGGTCTCGGATCGACCAGATCTACTTCAAAACACTGTCTGCACATTATGATCCATTCACTTTCCAGTTTCTTTCCAGTGGAATATTTATTAATCCATTGTATACATGAACATAAACCACCGGAATGTGGAATAACACACCATCCTATAAATTGTGAATAAACTTGTCCTTCAAACACTCTATAATCTAATCACATACCTGTCAAATTGCCTACTATAATAATCTTAGTCTTCGGTTCCTTAAAGGCAGGTATAAACTGATTTTAATCTGCTACTAAAACAGTGATTTTCTCTGTAATATCTTTTTGAGTGTCAGAAATTTAGAACGGCAACCGCTTCACAGTGTTACTGCTGATAAGACCTGCATCTGCTGAACAACCAATAGGAATACAGCATGAAATATTCACTTCAATTGACTTTGATTTACATAGCACCCATGATTTATGATTATCTCAAGGCACTTCACAAATTTCAGGCCAAGGCCTTAAAAATACTGTCGGGAAAAGAGAAACGAACTCCGCAAAACCTCCAGAAGCAATGCCAGAGTGATGATGGGAAGGAATAAAACTAAAGAAAAACTCAAAACAAAACATGTGGAAACTAGTTGAGATGAGGAGAAAGGGAATGGAGGGAAAAATAAGACAATAAAATAATAAAATCAAGTCATTCATTAATTGTATTTTTATTTATTAACCTTATTTTCTTATTGCATTACTGTTTAGTCAGTAATCTGTCCCACTTTTCTCAACAAGATTTGGCTATAATAGTTAAACTTTTTTTTTCAAAAACATTCTTTTTGAGGTGGACATTTATCATACAGTGTCTCTGCACATTTCTGTCAAACAAATATAATATTTCAGTCCATTTTAAGACCTTTGAGGATAAAAAAGACCACTACCACAGAACAAATATGTACAGTAAAAAAACACCAGCACACTGTAGGTTAAGTTCAAAGCATACAGTGGCAACTGGGGCAAATGCACTTGTGCTGGAACCCAGAGACACTAAAGACAAAGCTGGCATTGCACTTGCATTTGTGAACATTGTGGTGAACATGGGGACAGTTGTTGTCTGACTAGCAGCACAGTGTGTATGCTTTTCTCCTTTCATATGAGCGTCAAGGGATATGTATATATATGTATGTATGTATGTATGTATGTATGTGTGTGTGTATACTGTATATATATATATATATATATATATATATGTATGTATGTATCTCTCTGTCTCTCTCTCTCTCTCTCTCTCTCTCTCTCTCTCTCTCTCTCTCTCTCTCTCTCTCTCTCTCTCCCCTCTCCTTCTCTCTCAAATAACTTTGCATTGGGGAAGAGCCCAGCACAGAACCCCCCCCCCCTCTCTCTCTCTCTCTCTATCTATCTATCTATCTATCTATCTATCTATCTATCTATCTATCTATCTATCTATCTATCTATCTATCTATCTATCTATCTATCTATCTATCTGTCTGTCTGTCTGTCTGTCTGTCTGTCTGTCTGTCTGTCTGTCTGTCTGTCTGTCTGTCTGTCTGTCTGTCTGTCTGTCTGTCTGTCTGTCTGTATATAAATATATAGTGTGGAGATAATTACTTTGACTATAGGACATACAATAGGTAGATTTTTTTTTTTTCATATTTGGGATAGTAAGCGTTAAGATATAATCAAAAGATATAGTCAATATTTAATATGTATGTTTCATGCTGAAGTATTTCTGAAAGATTAAGTTATTTAAAGTGGTTGAAAATATTAATATATAATATATTTATAGCAGATTTTGAGTAGGTGGCAGTTTTTGTCCCTAGGGAGAAATACATTAGTTTTTTTCTTTTAAAGGATTTCTTAAGGGTTAAATAAATGTGCATATTTCTTATATTTTCTTGTATCTGAAGAAACAAGAAGGTGAAATAAACATGCTTTTACTTTTCATCTGCTCAGACGGTCCAAAGTTAAAGGTGGAATCGGACTTTTGCAGGATAATGTAGGTCAGCAGGTGGTTGTAGAGTCTGGATGTTCCACATGGCTGTAATAAAAAAACAACAGGAAGTGCAACGCTGTGTCGTTTTGCATCTAAAATGACTGTGATATGAGTTTTTTTCATGGATGGATGGAGAGCTGAGACATAAACGTCGGTCTGGAAAATAACCTCAGTGGGTGCAGGGGAAAATCAAAGGACAGGAAAGGAAACAAAGAGCGTCCACACCAGCACGCTTCTGTGTATTATGGGTTGTTGGAGCAGGTTCGGTCTCCCACGCTGGTGTCACGGGTCAGATGGCAGTAAGTTGGCGTCTTCATCGTTGTGCTGCGGTACTTTCAGACATATTGGAATATCTGGGAGGAAGCGGCAGATCAATCAGCTGATCAATTAGAAGTTAAACGTTTGCTAAAAGGGGTTTACATTTATATTCTCTACACTTTTGGAAAAGGGAAGAAAAATCTAAAGCAGGGAATTTCAAAGTGTAAGATAGTGACCCCACACACACACACACACACACACACACATTACATATAAGGGATGTATTGTTTATCACACCTTACATACAGTACTTAAATAAATAAATAAATGTAGGATACAAATAAAATTCTATGCTAACAGTGGTCAAAAAGTAAAATGGTTCTTGAATAAAACTGATGAAATTTTTACCACGTGTCTTAGTGATGACAAAAAATGTTGAAAGTTAAAAATAAATAGTGAAATTTATTCATTAATTTTTTCTACATTACATTTTTCTTTGATTTTACAATTTTTCCTTCACTTTTGATCGTGTCTTACTTGATGTTCATGTTACATGATTATTTTGTTGGTTTATTTCTCATTTTTGTTCAGTTTTATTGATCACTTTGACTTTTTTTTTGTTAATTTTCTTGCTTTTTTCTCTTTTTTTTTTACATCATTTTAGTTCTTTTTATGGCATTTCTTCAAGCTATTAATTTGTAAATATTTATTTATTTCCTTTTTTTAAAAAATTACATTTAACAATAACATACAGAACAAGACTCAGTTCCCATATACTTAATTATACATACAGGCAGACACAGTTAGCTCATTAGTTCTTGGATGACATTTTAATAAAAATTAAAACAAAAAAGGAAAAACAAATTAAAAATTATTTACAATATCATGTTGTTAATTTTGTTTGGTTTATTTTTCTACTTATTTTATTTTTATTTTAACATTTTTCCTTTACTTTTGTCCCGTTCCTGTCTTACTTTTTTCATGTAATTATTTTGCTGGTTTATTACTCATCTTTGTTAATTTTTTTATTGCTAAAATCTCATGAATGAAAGGGTTTAAACCTATAGTTCAAAGCAGATGAAGCCATTGAGAACATACTTTTTGTGCAGGTTTTCTACTCTGCACAACAATCATGTACAGTTAGAGCACGGATAATTATTCATACGACACTGAAAGTAATGTTCCATACAGTGAGAGCTTCAGAGCCATTTCATTAGCTCCATATCTTTAGGTGTCTTCATAGCAACAATGAGCACAGTGGAGGTACCAGTTTGGCCCCGGGGGGGGGGGGGGGGTTGTCAAAGTCATTTGTTCCATAAGAAAAATGTTTCAGACTTGAACCTGAAATGTTTCCATTCTCAGCAAATAAAGAGTTTTACGGCTCTCTGGAGGCTCCGACATCGCCCTTAGACTGATTAACGACTCAAATTGGATTTTGAGCAAAACATAAATCAGATTTGTCTTTGTGTAGATCTCATTCTCACAAAACGTCCCACGGGGGGAGGGGTAATAATCTGGAGATTGCTGCCTACCATTCTCCTGATACAGTAACTCCTACCGTTATGAAATTTTTTTTTTCCATCTGCAGAATTCCTGTGGATCCTTGAAAAGTCTTACCTCTAGTGTAACTCACACTGGTGTATGAATGTTTGGTGGTGGTCAGAGGGGTTGTAGGCGCAAAACGGCAGCCACGCTTCTGTCACTCTGCCCCAGGAATACTCTGGCTACATATGTAGTTTACCACCACCAGAGGGAGCATGTGAGAGTGAATGAATAATGGATCACTAATGGAAAGTGCTTTGAGTGCCTTGAAAAGTTCTATTCCTTTTTTAACAACTTCATTTTGTTTGTTTGTTTGGGTTTTTTTTTTTGCATTTTTTGTGTTTGTCATTTTGTGAATATTAGTTTCTGTTGATGTTGTTGCTTGTTTTTGTTTACTTTTTCAAAGTTGTATTTATTTTTCTTCTATTTTCTTTATTTTTCTTCTATTGTTTTCTGTTATTGTCTTATGTTACATATTATTTTGTTTAATATTCAATTTTATTCATTTTACTGATCACTTTGGCAGTTTTTCTTAATTTTGTATATATATATATATATATATATATATATATATATATATATATATATATATATATATATATATATATATATATATATATATATATATATATATATATATATATATATATATACATCTTTTTATCTTCAGTGTAATATATATTTTGTATTTGTCAATATATGATCTAATCATATATTACAGTATATTGGATAATATATGCATTATTTTTCCATATATGAGAATCTATTCTTTGAATATAATGCATTATATTTTTCAATATATTGCCATGTATTTTTGTTATATCAGGGTACATATAAGAATGGTGGGAAATAATGTAAAAACATTAATCATAAGTATTTACAGCTTTTGCTAACACCCACTGTGACAGTGTACAATGTCTCATAGATGCTTAAAGGGTCAAAACAGAGGATGCAAAGGGGGGCAACAAAGGAAGAAAGGCATCTCTAAATGTTGCCTGTCCTCAACGCTAATATGGCCTTTGTAGCAGAAGAAAACAATGGGGTGAAAATAATTTAACTTGCTGTCTTCAGCCAGAGGAGATGAGAAATAATGAGCAAATAGCAACAATAAAAGTGGAATAATACCAGGATTAGCAGCGGCCTCACAGGCTTCTGTCCAGCTCGGTTTATTATTTACAAGTTGTGTGCTCTGAGGCCTGCAGCTGGAGATAATAATATTGTCTTCGGCAGCAAAAGCAATAAGGGTAAGCAGAAAACTTCAGGCACACCCCACATCACTCTGCCTCTCCCCAGTGGAATATGTGGAGGAAAGAGAGGAGGATCATGGGTAGTCATTAGTGAGCTGGAGGTGATGTTTTTTTATTGTTTATTGCTAATTCATCTAGTTTCTGCGGAAGATGTATCCTGATATTTTCCTCGGGTGAGGCAATTTAAGTAGGACTTCCCCAAAACATTTGGATATGGCAGCATCTTGTTTTTATGCATCACTGACTGAAAACTACCTGCATGTTACTTTTATTCCACATCCCTTGGATCTTTTAGGTGATTTTAGACAGATGGAACACTACTTGGAAAAGGCTTAATGAGATATAATTCAAAGCGCTTTACGTAGTGCAGAGAAAAGTGCGAAAAAAAAAATTCTGAAAGACACAATACGCTTTATGAAAGTGAAATTTTGGTCGTTTATGTTTGCTCTTGTCATTTGGTGTTTTATATTTTAGAGGCTACTTCGAACCCATCAATCAGCCGTCGGCTTTGTTCTTGGGATGAATGTGCATTTTTCCTGCATTTTTCTCCAGACAGTGATGTGAATGTTTAGTTTATTTTGCACTTTAAAAGATGAGAAATACATAAGCATGTATAATTTCAAATAAAATATAATAGTGCAAGAGAAGCCAAAGGCTTAATATGTTTATATATAGATCCTCCCTTCATCAATTTAACACTTCAAATAAATCAAACAAACAAAAATTAACTTTAAGTAAATTAAACTATACAATAAAAACACAATACAAAAAACAAAAGAATTGATCGTTTCTTAGAATGACACATAGGCATTAATTAAATATAGACTTTAAAGAGAAATGGTAACCAAGGAAATGTAAAACTTGGGAAGATATGATTTTTTTTTTTAATAAAAGCAGCTTTAGTCTGACTTTTCAAAGTAACAAAGGAGGGACATAATTTTAATGATCACATTTGTTCAGGTTGTTCATATTTTATTATTACGGGATAGTTTGTAAGTGTAAATATTTTCATAAAATTTGCACTAAAACAATGACAAAAATTTGCAGTTGTCGTCATTTATCGGCAAAGAAAAAACTGAGAAGAAAATATGGAGTCATTTAACAGGTTATTGTGCTTTAAATCCCACGGGCCGCGTTGGAACCATTGACGGGCTGCATTTGGCCCCGGGCCGCATGTTTGAGACTCCTGGTATACAGTAATAAACATCCTAGTTAGAACATTTTTGAAGTAAGTTGTAGCAGAGTGATGGAGGAAGACAACAACACTTCAGAATCAGGTCATGTGCAGATCTGAGTAGAAATGTGTAGCATCGATTTTCACTCCCTGAAGATGGTTTTAGCTCGGTGGTGAAGTCTGGCACCTTGGGTTTGGTGAAGCCCAGGAGTCTAGTGATTAGTGTCTTGTCGAGCGCAGACAGGCTTCTACTCTTCTGCTGAATCCCGATGTGTTGGAACATCTGCCTCGGTGAGGAGTTCATCGGCTGGGCGGCCCTCGAGGGTCACATGTGCGCTGTTGGATGATGAGGGGGATTGAAGCAAAGCGCCAGGTTTTGGGGGGAGATCACAGGAAAAGTGGGGGATCCTGTTGATAGAGCTGGTGACTGATTTAGATCTGGTTCATTTGGACGAAGCACAAGTATTTGCCTTATTAGTCAGAGCAAGTAGAAGATGTGTAGTTCTTAGAGGTGGAATAAGTACTCCTATTCTGTACTTAAGTAGAAGTAGGGGAGACCAGGGACAGTTGTAACCATAGATATAGGCTGTGGTCGAAACACTACTTGTACTAACTTTTTGAGTATGCAGTATGTTTACACTAGCAGTATGCAGTTTTGAGTATGCGAGAAGTTCCCAGATGCAGCAGAAATGTTGAGTATGCATCATGAGCTTCCTACATTACCCAAGATGCAACGTGACGTGACATTTAATCTCTTGTGAAAATAACCGGAAGTGCATTAATCACTACGGCTAGTTAGACTCATCACTCTCGCTGCCCTGTATGAGTCTACAGTTCATCGCAGGGCTGAACATATATAGACAATCACTCTCACATTCACACCTATGGACAATTTAGGTTAATTGGTTATTCTAAATTACCCACATCAGTACATGTATTTGGTGTGGGATTCAAACCAAGGTCCTTCTTGCTTTGAGGCACCAGTGCTAACCACTGCACCACTGTGCCGCCCACGGCTAGGAAGTGTTTCGCCAAATTCCTCAGAACAAAATTGTAAATGGGTGGTATTTAGACAAATAAATGGCCCATTCGGCATCTAAAGAGGCACTTTCTTGCCTGATTTTTTTTTTTTTTTAATCAATAAACGGATGTATTTAAAGACTTTAGAGCTCAAGTAAAATCAGCATCAACTTGTCGATTTTTGCTCCGATAGAAGCGCAGTGCATTGTGGGTTATCATGTAGTAGGCTTTGCATACTGTCCGATCTTTGAGAAGGCAGTACAGATTATGAATACTATGCAGTATGTGGTTTTGAAGACAGCTCCTGTTGTGTTGCTTCAGCTTTAATTATCATCATTACCTCCACCAAGGACGTTATGGTTTTGTTGATGTTTGTTTGTTTGTGTACAACATAACTCGAAAACTAATGGATGGATTTTGATTAAATGTTCAGGGTATGGTAGTAATGGGAGGCAATTGATGGGGGGGGGGGGGGGGGGGGGGGGTATGAATAGTACGAGTATGTAAGTATGTGGTTTCAAACACAGCCACTGTTATAGAACAGTCTGTTTTTTTATAAAATGTTTGTCGAGTGAACAGAGCCATTTGTCCCAGAGGACTGTATTCAGCAGAACAGCCTCTGGTTTCAGTTCAAAGACCCCAAGGCCGTGACGTGTTTACAACCACAAGTGTCAGTCTGACGTCTTCAGTTGGAACACGTTTGGCATAAACACATCATGGCCTTGGGGTGTTGAAGACAAACCAGACTGTTCTATTAACGTCCTCTGGGAGAAGTGAGGGCTGGGGAAACTCACCTATATACTGAGCTTTTCAGATTGTATCCATAGACTAGTGAATATAATATAAATGTAATTGATTTGTGAGACAAGTGATGGTTAAGGTGGATAATTTGAGGCACGTGGAATCACCTAAAACCTTGTTTTATTTGGCTGGTTGTCTTGACTTTCCAATGCTCTGTGAGATTATTGGGACTGGCTGACATGTTAAGGTGAACAGTTTCCCAAAATGCACGGTTGACCCGCCTACCTCAAAGGCCTCAGTTTGCTACTGGTCGAAGGCAAAAAAGGCAGTTGAAGCTTAAACCAATCACACCACTTTCCTCTGACGTATCCAGACGTATAACCTTATCTACTACGATGCCCACCAAGGTCTTTTAGTAAACATTAGGGTTAGCATAGTTTTCCATTTATCCTTCAGCCATAACTCGGGGCTACCGAACACTATCTGACAACGTCCATTGTGGATGTGGCTGTCATTTTTCTTCAGCCCAAGTTTACCAGCCTCTATGACTTGGTCCTCTACCAACACAACCGGGGGGGGTACCACAATAACCATGAGTGTCTACACTTGTCCTATTTCTTTAGGCACCAGTGGAGCCATCTGATAGATCAGACTCTTTTAAGGAATGAACATGCAATAGACAAAAGAGTGGAAATAGTAGAGTCTATATGGACCCTGGGGTACCTAATGCCATTGTTGTGTATCTGAAAAGACTACACTGCCATTACTTCTGCTTTACGTCACACCAGCCACAACGCTACCGGGTAGTCCCACCCTGTGACACCGATTGGCTCCTTCATTTTGAAGTAGATTCAATCCTCATGCTACTCAGGTGGTTGTGTGGGCGTAGCATAACGCAGCCAGATGATGTAAGTGAGATTACATTTTAACTGCTTCTGTTAACCAATGGCTGATTAATTTGCGAGTAAAACACGTTAATAACTTGGACTACACGCCTGGCTCAGATGTGACGTCACCTCAGACTCCACACCACAGCTGAGCGGAGTGTGACGTATCTCACTAAGGCTACATAAAACCTAATGTCACGTTTCATTCCCATCAAAAACAGGTGGTCTGCCTATGCCACATCGAATATTTCTTATCTTATCCTATCCACTATCATATATGAATTTCTGAGCACTTGTCAAACGGAATCAGAATTTAGCTTGACTCGCTCCATTCACTCCCATTCAAATTATTTGCAAGCTAAGCACCCATGGAGCGGAAGTAGAAGGGCATGATTTAGCCTCCCCACAGCCGGCCTGGCCAGACTAGTTGCAGTAACACCATTCAGTGTTGTGTGAAACTAGGATGGACGGGCTCAGGCTATAAACTTACATGCATGATTCCTTAATTTTTACATAGATCTGACTCAATCATGTTAGGTTATTTCTACCTTCTCTACCACAATACATTCAAACATAGTCATGCTTTTGTTAGAGCTGTCAAAATGAACATGGATTAGTCCATCATCAGGAGTGAGGAGTAAGGATGGAAGCAGGACATGCCTGAAATCTGCTGTTTAATGAGCTTCAAATGGCTGAAGTCCAACTGCAGTGTTAATTAGTATGTTAGAATATCAGGCTCAAATAAGTGTGAAGGACACAGACTTAAAGCCAAAGAGCTGACTGCAGAAAAAAGACAAATCACAGTGTAATAATAAAGAAACAACGTACATAAACAAAGCCATTAATCATGAGGGTGTAATGCCCCATTAACTTACAAACACTTCCAAAATTATGGGATGGAAAAAAATCAAGACATCAGCCAATAAAGACACATAATTTCAATGAGGAAAATGAAGACGTGATGCACCAGGCTTTTAGCAGGAGTCATTGTATGTATATATTATCATTATTATTATTTAATCATTTTTATTTATTTACGTTATTTTTAAACAGGGAATTCTAAAATATATTTCCCCACTGTTTTCACTATTTTAAACAGAGGTCACCAGAAAGTTGCAAAGTGGGGAAAAAAGGAAAACATCCCAAAATTTTGTAAATACATCTTCAGAACAATAATAAGAAAAACCCAATTCTGAGATGGAGACAAAATTCTGAGATAAAAACAAACTACAATTATAATATAGAAAGCCACAGTCTGTCTCCAGTGATTTTTCCTTCTGAAGCATCTCACATCTGTTTAGTTTGAAAAAGTGAGTCTGTTCTGAAAATGTAAGGTGTATAAATACAGGTATTTATGAAAAAAATGTAATGTCTGCCTTGGCTGATGCCTGCTCTGAGTGCTTTTCTAGTTTATTTATGTATTTATTGTTAATTCAAAGACCATACATTTTAGTAGGGCCACATTTGGGTAATGAGAATTTGCCCATAAAATGTATAAAAATTGAAAAATAAAAAAAATAAAACGTTATAAAAATGACCTAGTGTGGAAAAAAAAATCTACATAAAAATAATGATAAATGTAGTATTTATCTCATATTTAACCACTAAAACTGAACAGTATTGAAAGCTTCTGTTTAGTAAAAATAACATTTAAATGGCCTTTTAATGAGATGCCAGCAGTAATAAAAATCAGTAAGCAGTGATGGAGTGAATACTTTATACCAAACGTCCTTCGTGGACCTCAGTGTTTTCATCATCTAGAAGTTTGGCACTAATCTCAAAGAATGTTTTCTTTTCTTCTTAGTTTAAATAACTTTACAGCCTTGGCGCTGAAATTGTCTATTACTCCCAAAGTGAGGGTTCACCTCTTTTATCATATTCTAAGAACAAGCTTATAGACCTCAATCATGTCACTTCTATGTCTCTTAAAAATTAAGGTAGGTAAGTGCAATTTTCTTAAGCTCTATTCATTCCACATCCTTTCCACAGCTAGAATTAGCTTCAGCAGCTTCACTGAACCCTCTCCATTTTATGTTTTTATTAGCTCAGTCACAAAGAACATGTTAACACAGATTAACCCAGTGCTACTTTGGTGACACTTCCCAAATGAATTTCCCTCTATATTTAACCTTTCTTTATTTTTATTTTTTTTTGCCCCAGACGTGTTTTTATTGAATTGATTGGGGTTTTTTTTTCAGCAAAGCAGTAAAGACAAGGGAAATGTAAAATATAAGACATCAGTAGTGCATGAGTAAAAAAACACTAAATAATAATTACACACAAAATAGATTCAAGATGTTTGTCACAGGGATGTGTAGTACATGCACTGTGAAAGACTTATGTAAACTTAGAAAACACAGAATCTGTTTGCAAATAACAATACTAACACTTTGTAAAATAAAAATAATTTAATTAAATGGTTTAAAAGACCAGGGTCAGCAAACTAAACAGTTACACCATATAAATAAATACATTAATTTTCTAAACTTATTTAATAGTCTCAGAGCCTGCAGTAAAAAAAGAAAATTGTTCTTTA